>WNHD01004125.1:0-11611 GCA_011057455.1 Ganaspis sp. Gsp50
TTATAGGTTCCTGGCAGAAATGAAGGGATAAGAAGAGATAGCAATTTGGGGATTAAAGGATATAGCGTTTTGGGTATGCAATTTGGCTATTTAAAGGAGTTAGAAAAAACTCTATCTCTTTTTATACCCATATTCCTATCACTTTTTATCTCTTTACTTCCAGCAGGGTAGTTATTTAAAGGAAATTTTCTAAAGAATATGAATTTCATTTATGTAAAAAAATTCAATTCAAGTAAATAAATAATGTTGCGCATCATTCTCGCGGATTCCCTACCTATTTCCCGATAGACGATATCCCGACGACTTATTTCCCGACAAGTATTTTTCCCGATTCCCATTTCCCGACTCGAATTTCCCGAAAATGCAAGTCCCGACAATTAAATAATAAAATGAAATAGAAAGGTAAACTTATTTATTTATAAATTTGAACAGAAAATCGTAATACGAATATAAAAACTGAAGTGTAAAAATAGAATCATCAAAATATAAAACGAAGTATAAAAATAAAATCATCAAAATATAAAATAAAGTATGAAAATAAAATCCACAAAATGTAAAATGAAGTATATAAATAAAATCCTCAAAATATAAAATGACGTATAAAAATAAAATCATTAAAATATAAAATGAAGTATAAAAATAAAATCATCAAAATATAAACTAAAGTATAAACTAGTTGTAAATTCTGTTCATTTCATGAAGATTTTGCTTCCTCATAGAGAAAAAAATTTCAAGTTTTTAAGTTAATTTCTGATAAAATATATATTTAATTTTTGTTAACTAAATTATTTTAACTTAAAAATATCAGTTGAAAATATATACATATATTCTATATAGGTAAATCTATTCGTTTTTTAATGTAGAAAATTTCGCTTATAGAAATTATCATTAGAGAAATACAATTTTAAGAGCTATAATAAAAAATTGAATTTTAAATGTGAAAAATTATAAAAAAGTAAATTTTTTTTAAATTTCTGGTGATACAAACACTGAATATAGTTCAATTGGCTCTTTTTTTAATATAGAAATTTTTTTCAAAAGGAACTACCAGTAAAACAAGAAAATTTTAAAAGTTATATCATAAAATTGATTTTAAGGGGACAGTACACCCCTAAATTTAAAAAAAATCAATTCCTTTTTTTAAATTTAATTTTTTCTTTTTTAAATTTTTAAATTGAAACTGAAAGTTTATTGGTATTGTCGGGAAAAAGATTTGTCGGGAAATATGATTCGGGAAAACGGATGTCGGGAAATAGGATTCGGAAAAAACATTTGTCGGGAAAAAGAATTTCGTGAAATAGGATTCGGAAAATAGGACGGAAACGTTCTCGCGCGCTTTAGCGAGCGTATTATTTGCTAGTGAATTGTAAATAACAATGATAAACCATTACTATATACATACACATAACATACAGACACATCAATAAATATGATTTAGACATATCATCATAAACCTATTCTACTACCTAATATTAAACGCACGCAGAATGTACATACATATAACTGCAAGTCTCTCTCTTGAATGCTCCTTATATACTAACTCAACTAAAATAAAAGAGCTTCTGAGAAAGAAGTCTTTATTATTATAGATTAAATTATTATAAATTATTCAAATAAAGTGCAAATTGTTTCTCCATATTAAATGTATTTCAGATTAATTTTAGAAAATAATTACCTTTATATTTTTTTAAATATATCTTTAGTTATACAAAATAAATCATCTATTGTTTTTGTAAAAATCGACCAAAACTTTAGAGATTATTGAAATCAAGAACTTTATGGGTAATTTTTCCCAAAATTGGTGAATATTTTCCAATTTTTTGGTGAAAAGCATTGTCCCCAAAAAATGTTGAATATTCGCCAAAAATAGTTGGTGAATATTCACCAAATCTGTTACACTGTAGTTAAAATGAAAGTTACCTTGACTCAGAGTGATCGTTAAACTTCCCATGTTTATTTAAATATCGAACGAATGATATAGTCGACATTTGTTTATTTTAATCGATTCGTTGTTATCTTCTACTATGAATCTGATCATAAAGCAGTTTATGTCATCTTTCAATAAATTTTAAAGTACGCATAAATACAAAATTTAATATGCAAAGTAAAATATAACCAAAATAAAGGACACGTTATTTTCATTTTTCTAGAAATGTCAAATCGTTTATTAAATCTTGTAATAGATTAAATGTAATATAAAAATAATACATAGACATTTTTATGGAAAAAATTGATTATTAATTACATTTATTCCATTAAGAATTATTTTTTTTGTTTTGCATCAGTTGTAACAATATTCTTTAAACAAAAAACTTGTCTGATTTAATAAAAAAAATTTTATTCAAAGAAATTTTAAATCTACTACGGATATTAGATTCTCAATTTAAGTTTTGATGATCTGAGAAAAATATAACCAGTTAAAAGCAATTTTCTCGTAAATGTTAATTGAATACATAAAATTCTGATTAGTAAGTTGATAATTATTTGGTCTTATTTCTCAACCTAGAATTTAATTTGCTCTCGAAAAGTGAATCAGTGAAAATGTCGCTGTTTGAATTAGCGGACGAATTTCATGTTGGCGCCAAGCAGCAAGCATGGGAGGTGGCTGCGCGTCTGCGCGGAATATAAAGTAAAGATGGCAACGCAACCATGCTGCTGACACGTGGAAAAGGGACGCTGTGAATCAAATTTAACTTTTAGACAAGTTTTAATGAGAGAAATTGGTTTCAGTGCTTTTTATGTAAATGTTGTGAACTCTGAATAACATAATAATACATAGCTTTTTAAAATAACAAGTGTTTATCATGACTTTTAAAGTTTTCTTGTCTGTGCAAAGGGACAAACAATCTCTCTGTCAGAAACACAAGCTTTAGTCGTTCTTAGAAACCTCTTCAGGTTATAATAGTTATCAACCATTCTAAATTAAATGAAGATTAGTGTCAAAATGTAAAAATTAATGTTTATATACAATCATAACAAGTAGCAGTCTTGTTACCGAGTCGTACATATACAAACAATGTGACCCATTCGTACAAATAAAACGACGCTCTAATGCGCAACGTTTATAGTAAAAACGATCCAGAATGAAATGTTGTTTCTTATTTTCTATTAATTTTATAAATTACGAACAAAAAGAAAAAGAATTTCATTTCATTAAAATCATACGAATAAAAAGAATTAGCTCTGTTTAGGGCATAAAAAGGACCCTTACATTGGTCCTAAATAGGCACCCAAATTAGGACTAGGCTAAAATTGCATCAAAAGACAATGTAGGACCAAGTTAGATTGCCAACATAGGACCTAAATAATAAAATGGCAATGACCAAGTTAGGCCCATTTTTCAATTTCTACACGGGTTATTAAAAAATAGTATAATTAAATTAAATAATTATAATTTTTATAATTATTTAAAATATGATAATATATTAGTAAGTTACTAAAATGGCTTCACTAGGTAGGGCCAAGTTAGGACCAACTAAGAAAATGTTAACCAGTACTGTCAAGTTAGGACCAGCTGAGGGACAATTATCAATTTTGGCATATCTAGGGGATTTCCACACGGGATGGTGTTCCTCAAACATAAAAGTTACAGTTTATAATAAAATATTTTTCCTTCTATGATATAGTAAAATTTCGGCACAACGTGACATTAAATACTTATAGTTGACTTCTGGGACAGAGGGCACTCATGACATTTTACCTAAACTTTCTTCTGTCACCATTCTATACGTCAACATTTTGTACTGATAAGTTAAAAAAATATTAAAAACCACTTATATAACCTCCTTATATTTATGATACGAATTAATTTTTTAAATATATTAATTAATAATGTTATAGAAAATATGAATATAATTAAAAGATGCTTAAATATTCTAGGACCCTATGTTAAAAAGAAATATTAAACTATAGTTTCCTAATTAAATAAAAATCAGTTAAATTAATTACGTTTATTATTATAACATTAATTATATTTGCTTAGTTGATTAAATTACTTATTTTTAGTTAACGATCTTTAAAATATCTGCGAAATGTGTAGTAAAATTAACTATACAATATAGTAATTGTTTTACCAGTACAGTATTAACAACTACACATAATATTTTTTTTTATAGTCATTTCTGTTAACTAAACTAATATTCCATAAATGGAATGCAAGTCAGAATATTTAGATGATCGTCTGAAATATAACAAGTAGTTCAAAAGTGGTCAAATCCACAAGTTATTTTATATTACATTGTAGTTTGATAAACCTAAGTTTCTTAGATTTATTAATAATATAAAATTGTTTTTCAGGATCGTCAGAAGTGCAGAAATTAGTCATGGCAAACTAGATAGTGCTAGCGCCAGTACTGCGCTTGTCATGTCGAACTAGAAACGTACAACTAGCTTGGTGCTAGATCGGCGCTAGAATGTTTAACTAGATGCACATCAGTACAAATTGTACAGTACAATATAAAAAATGTTTTTTCATGTTTTTTGGAATACTTTAAAAACTAATAAACTTTTATAAAGGTTAACTAAGTTCATCTCGCAATGTTATGTAGTGCCATTTTAGTACTGCTAAAATTTTACTCGATTAAATTTTTTTTGACTAAAGTAATTAAAAGCAATGTTTTCGTACGTTAATTGGATACATAAAATTCTTTTTAGTAATTAGATAATTATTTCGTTTTATTTCTAAACACAGAATTTAATTTGCTCTCTAAAAGTGAGCCATCAAAAACTGTCGCTGTTTGAATTAGTGGACGAATTCGATGTTGGCGCCATGCAGTGAGCTTGGGCGGTGGCTGCGCGTCTGCGCGTAGTAAATGGCTATGATGGCGACGCGACCATGCTGCTTACACGTGCAAAGTGACGCTATGAAATAAATTCAACTTTTGACAGGTTTTAGTGATAGAAATTGTATTCAGTACTTTTTAAGTGAATGTAGTGAGTTCCGAACAACATAAAAATACATATTTTTCTAAAATAACAAATATTTATCATGACTTTTAAAGTTTTTTGTCTGTGCAAAGGGATAAACAATCTTTCTCTCAGAAACACAAGCTTTCGTCGTTCTTAGAAATCTCTTCAGGTTATAATAGTTCTAAATCGTTCTAAAATATAAAGATTGATGTTGAAATGTAAAAATTATGTTTTACAATCATAACCTAAAAGCAGTCTTGTTACCGAGTCGTGTATGTACAAAGATTGTTACATATATTTTACTAGTGCCAGGACAGTTTAACAATACAGTGCCAGTAAAGAGTCGTGGAAAACTATACTGGACCAGGAAAGTGCCACGAATAATTTCTGCAAGGAAACTAGAGGCTTGTTTAAAATATAACTTTCATTTATTTAAAAAAGTAACGTTTTTAAGTATTATAATTGTATATACCTTAAAAAGCGTTTGAAATGTTCAAAATGTTTAAAATTTAATTCTATTGTTTACAAGACTGTACAATTTAATATAATATAATAATTATAAAAAGTATGAATGTTCGTATGTTTTTATTCAGAACAATGAATATATTTAAAAAATAATGTAAAAAAGTGTTATTTTTATGTGCTTTTAATTAATTATTTGTTATTAGCTTGGCATTTGATAATTTTATTGAAGTTGTTGCATGATAATTCAAAACTTTTCTTGTAAAATAGCCGTAGCAGTTTTATTATTAACAAACGGACACCATACTTTTTATCGTCGCAAAAAGTATGCACTCTAAATCTAAATTAGTGAAAAGTTGTCTACCAATTTAAATTTTGGACTATTAAGTCAAATAATAAAATTTCATTAAAAAATTGTGCAAATATTTATTATATTTCAAACTAGTTTACAACTTTTTACTAATTAAAGTTTAGAGAGTAAATTTTATTGCGGGCAGGTTTTCTAAGGTTAAAGCAGGAGGAAAATTCTACAGGAAAGGATGAACCAGGGTTTAATAAGATTTTCAATACCTCATGCTTTCCTCCTTTTTACCATCTGATTTTGTCAGTAACCAGAGGTTCCAGGGGGAAAGCAGGCTTTACTTACAATGCAAATAAAACCTTCTTTAATTCTTTTATATCCTAAAATTTAGAGGCCATAAGGATGTAAACAGGTCTAACCATTTGACTCGGGCCGCCATGGTTTTTTGGTGTTTTTTTTGTGTGGAAAATATTCAGAAAACTAAATACAAAGTGGAAAAATAAAAAAAAATTATAATATTTTTATAGAAAAATAGATGTGCAAAGTTTCATCCGGATATATATTTTTCTCCTAAAATACATTATATTAGAAAAAAAATATTTTCGAGTCGCAGGGGTTTACTGTTCCCTTAAAATATTTTTATTTTCTTAACAAAAAAGTTTTCACTATCTTTCTATAATAAAAATAATGTATAATGTTTTCCAGCAAGACATGTTTTTTTGCAATGTATGAGTGTCAATTTACGACTAAATATATTTGAGATAAAACAATATCTGTATGTAATGATAATCATTATTAAAGTTGTTTAATAAACTGTGACATAGAATTCCTGATTTTCATAAAAAATGCATTTAATAGGTCACAAAAAATTTGGAACTACAACCAACAAATTTAAAATGTTCTGAAAAAAGTGGGCGAAGTTAAAGTAGAGACAGCTCTCCTTTCTCAAGGAATGAACTATCACTTTCCACGTTCAAATCGAAAGTTGAGAATGCCGATGGTGTTGGCAACAGAATCGTACACGTGGAACTTTTGCTTTAGATACCAAGAACGATACATTTGAGAATTCTGTGCAGAAGCATAATTCAATAGTTGAATGAACATGGGCAGACAATTTTGTCTTTTCGAAAATATTTATTAGTATTCATAAAATAGTATTTTTATTTCCATTTTTAAAATATTAACAGGATAAAAAAAATTAGCAATACTTTCATAAAAAATTAGACTACAGAATTGCAATAAATAAAAAACTATTGGAAAATTGTGATCATTTCATAAATATTTTGCTTTTTTAAACAAGAAATAAATATTATGGATGAAAAATTGACATTCTCGTTTATAAAAATAGCTGGTAACGATCATATACTTTACGTAAGAAAACGACTGGTATTTCAAAGAAGAACATGTTTTTGACAGAACCTATTATAAAAATATAATGTTTAATTATAAAGTTATGGTTTATAATAGTTTTAAAATTGAAATGCACAGAAAAAATAAAATGTTCTTTTTCAATGAGTCATCTGGTAAATTCCAAAATGAATTGGAATTTCACAAGCACAAGCATGTAAAAATTTAGGTTTAACATTTTATTTTTCCTGTGTGTCAATAATAAGAAAACAGTGACATTTTCTTTATACATTTTCGCTAATCTATAAACTTTATAGAGTTCAATGGATTTATTTCTTAAAATAGAAAGCATTGTCAAAAAAAACTGCCATTAAGAATTTGTAATTGTAAAATGTATGTAAAAAAAATAATTTTAAATGTCAAAAATATTGAAACCGCCACATTTCTACAATAAATCTTAGAAATACGTATTCTTCTTATAGGTCAATCGATTCGTTTTTTAAATTTGAAAATTTTTACTGAAAAATCAAGGTATTACATCCCGTGTGGAAATTCTATCTTGGCTCTAGCTAGGGCCAAGAATTGTATCCTGGCCCCAACTTGGGCCAAACTAGATTTTCCAAACTCTAAATGAAACATCCAACCAGAATGCTGCCTAGTTTGGTGAAAAGATTCAAAACTAGGGCGAACCTTGGGCCAAGCTCGAATCTTGGCGTCAAACTAGGCGGCAAGATGGCCAGGTGTTTCAAAACAATTTTGGCCTAGTTTGCAAATTCCCACCCGGAATTGTTTCTAATAAATTTTCAATTGTTTTAACAATTTCTTCATAATATTTTTAAGAACATTTTTATCTATCCCACGTGAGAAAAATCCTCGGAAAGTACATCGGAAATTCCAGGAAATTTCTTAAGAAAATTTTTCTTGCAATTTCCTGTTGGAATTCTATCATTCCATTGGTGTTTTCTACCGGAAATTCCAGGGGGCAGTTTTCGAGGATTTATAACCATAGTATGACAAACTTTTGCCACGGAACTGACATACTATTTTACATACTACGAAACTCAAATTTGTTCGTTTAAAGTCATACCGTTTCTACATTACTGTGAGTTTATGGTTTACCCTAAGTAAATCATTTATTACAATTATGAGCTTGAAAGAAAGGAAATGGTAACAGGGAATATTATCATCTACGAAAGAATCTCAATACCACGGAGCTGACAAAAAATTTTCTACCTAACGTTTAGTAAAACAAAAAAATTTTAAAGATTGTCAAATTTTAATTTTGAAAGTTTTTCTGATAATTTCTCAGTTATACTTCATTAAGTTTTAAGCAACAATGTTCAGATAGAATTAAAGTTTAATGCAAAGTATTGGATTTTTATAAACATGGTGCGTTAACATAGCTTGCAAAGTTAAAGGACTAAATAATTTTAGCGTATATATCTATATACTGGTAAAACATTATATTCTTTTCATGAATATTTTGTCTTCCGCATAGAGAGAAAATTTTAAATGTCGAAAATAATGTGACAGTGACATCTTTTTATAAATTTCTTCTTCTTTGAGGAAGTTCAGTTAAACTCCGAAATTTTCGATTTCGAGTAATCATCATTTCTGGATGTTTCTCGGCCTCAGGAATCCAAAAACGTTTTTTGACGACACGTCCGTGTGTTTATGTGTGTCCACTCTAGGTTTCGACGAATAGCTTTGAAACTATAATAGTTAGAACCATGTTTTTTCCAGTAAATTATAGGTCTCGCTGGGGGTCAAAATCTGATATAAGTTTCAACCCGATCGATCAATTGTAAATATATTTTTTCGCATTTTAAAATTTCGAAAAATTTGTTTTAAAATATTTTTTGTACGAAAAGAAATATGCAGTAATTATTATATGAAACATAACCTCTATTAATGATGTGGAAGCAGTCGTAACCATTTTCGCTTCATCCCTAACAGCATAGGATATCTCAGGATATCTTATAAACTTGGATAACCTTGAGACTTCCTGTGAATAACACAAGATATCCATGGGATATCTTAAGAACATCCTGTGGATATCCCGGAAACATCTTACCAACGTCCCTTGGATATCTCAAATATACTATTAGATTAAAAAGTTACAAAACGTACAATCTATTACACATAATTGAAGATTTAATACTTTATCGTCTAGTTTATGAGTCAAAATTCTTGAAGTGGGTTACTAATTTTTTGATCGCTTTTTTCGTTAAAATAACGTTTTACTATTTAAAACAATAAATAAAAAATACTACTCGAGCAGTTTTTCAAAATTTTATTTTATGTTAAACTTATAGTTGAACAAAGATTTTAGCAACAATTTAGAAATTATTCTTTTTCTAACGATCTAAGACATGGATCTTAATAATTTTTGGTATAAATATTTAAGTGAAACCACTATCTATTGATATTTTTCATTTTGCAATATAACATAGTTTGTTAAGTTATAAACAATTTATTGAAACAAAGTAAAATAAATGTAACCTCCCCCTCTAGGTTTTGGTTCTCTTTTATAAAGTATTACACCTTATTTAATGCCGAATCACATGCAGAAATAAAAATGTGGTATTCTCCTTGCCCTTGGGGTGAAAAGATATTAATGCTTTTGTATGAACGCTCAGGCTGCATCTTGCGCGGCGCCACACAGTGAGGCAAAAAATATGTCCGTGGACAAATGAGGATAGAGGTCATAATTTTCATCCGATTTGAACGTTATATGTTTAGTTTAAAGCTTATAAAAATTCTCATAAAACTACTGCTTTTGTTTTTTGAAAATATTTTTTCTTTAATTGTTTACTTGTTTTTAATATTAAAAAAAAATTATTTTTCACTTTAAACAAGTATAGTTTTGTGTAAAAGACTATTATTCAACTGAAAGTGGCTAAAAATCGAAAGAAATAATCTAGGAACTTATCTTGATCTTGATTAAACTGTTCAAATATTTGTTAAATTTGTTGTTAACAAATAAGTGAAAAAGGCTGCTTTGATTGAATTAGAAGTAATCAGTAAATAAACTCAGTCATATTGTACATATTCCTAATATTGTAGTAATTATCATTAAAATTTAATATTATAAATAAAAAAAGCCATGTTATAAACAATTGTGATAAACATTTTATTTGTCACAATTGTTAAACACGTAATTATTTAAATTTTACATATTAAATAAATCATTTTTACTCGACGATTAATGCCACTCTTAATCAAAATTGACAATAAGTATTGTTTAAACAAATTTTAATTCACAAATGCTCATTATTGTTGTTTTTGATAGAATGAAGTCCGTTTTTTTTAATTTTTACTTATTTGTTATTTATTTTGTATTTCTTTATCAAATTATTCAATTAATAATAATCAACATTGTTATTAACAATTTTATGAACAATTTTCATACATAAAAGTTATAATTTAATGTAGGTAAATTATGTTGTTATTTAATTAAAGACAATTAACAGAAAATAAAAGAATTTGCCAAATTCTTTATTTTAAAATTTGTTAATATTGAGCTTAATTAACAAATGCATTGTAGGACTGATTTTTATGATACGAGCTTCCCTTTTTTGAAATATTTGATCATTTGCATAAAATTTGTTGAAAAATAATAATTACTATTATTAAATAGTTTGGTAGAATTATCGAACTCTCCCGAGTCAATGAAAACAAAATAAAAACACAATTATTTTATTTTACGTTTCAACAGCACAGCTGTCTTCAGAATTTAAAAATTTATGTACAAATTTTTAAATTAATTATAAAAGAAACAACAATATAAAACAGAAATTGAATATTGCAAAAAAAGCGAAGCTCCTATCATGAAATTAAAGTAATACAACGCATTTGTTATTTAAGCTCATTATTAAAAAACCTTAAAATACAAAATAGAAAAGAATTTGGTAAACTCCTTTATTTTCTTTTAATTGTTTTTTATTAAATAAAAACTTAATTTACCTTAATTAAATTATAAACGATTATGTATTAAAATTGTTCATAAAATTGTTCATAACAATGCGATATTGATGCAAAATAATGGATAAAATTCTAGATAACTAAAAGAAACAATCGTCAGGACGGTAAATACAATTTAAAAATGCTATTTTTTAAAAGGATCCGTTATAAATAGTCCAATGAAACTTTTAAATCGATGTTAAATATAATACATACTGAGATACAAGTTTCCGATCGATATAACACAAAAATGAAATTACTTAAGTACACTGAGAAAACTGGAGTGTTAAGATTTCATGCTTAACAATTTTGTTGGTTAATTTTATATTTTACATGGTACAAACTACACTTTACAATATTTTTTCTTATATCAATTGTATGCTCATTTTATTGTTTGCTTTACACTCTATGCGTGTTAAAATAATCAGCCCGATATTCAATTGTATAATATGTGAATTTAGCAGAAATGAATATCAATGTATAAAATGTGTCATTAAATTTTGACAGTTCTTTTTTGTGGCTTTTATCTGCAAGTAATTTATCATTTTTAACCCTAAAGTATTCTATCATTTCTAAAATTAAAAATCCTTTTTTAAAGCAACTAAAATTTGCCTTAAATTAAATATCGAA
>WNHD01004126.1:0-27462 GCA_011057455.1 Ganaspis sp. Gsp50
AAAAATATTGATTCCAATTATAAAAATATTGATTCCAATTATAAAAAAAACAGCGCTGAATCTTCATGAGGTTTTCGCAAAGATTACTATTACGATTTTACAGTATTTTAACGATAACCGTATGTAAATGTGGTCTTCAATAATAAAGTATTTACGTTTTTAATAAACTCGTCTGAATCGTGCCTCACTAACACCTCTTTTATCACTTCGTGACCGTCCTCATCTAAAATTTCGTAACGTTGCAAAATTGTCATTAAAGTTCAATCGAAAAGGCAAGTTAAATAAAAATACAGGATGAATTAAAAACCGAATACAAACACCGAAAAATGAAAGTGTATTAAAAATTATAAAGATAATGACAAGAGAAACGTCATTTACCTTTATAAAAACTAACTACACAAGTAAAAGATATTACAAGAAAATGTGGAACGTAAATAAGAACGTTATTATACTGACAAAACTTATGATCGACTTGTTTTTGAATATACTTTCAAGATTGGATACTATACGAAATGAGAAGATATTTCCTTGTAATAAATGCAAATTCGAGATACCTGGTCGACATCCTGGCCCGTAAAAGAGAAGTAGTTGTGTATTATGTATCTGGAGTGAGGAAAATTTTACCGCTATCAGAACGTTAATTCAAGACAAACTTTATTCAGCTTTTTCCTTTTTTTCAGGAGGGTTGGCTATTTTTGTAACACAAGAAAAATTACCGTCAAGGTCTAAAACTCGTGATTAATCACGGAAGAGCAAAACGTGAAACGACCGTAAAATTTGTCGTAAGTCGGTTGGTCAGGTCGCTCGTCTTCTTAATTCTGCACGTACTTCATTTCACTAACGGAAAGTGAGGTATTGCGGTTTTTCAATGCCTCGCAATTATTTTGACTCCTCTTTTACTCCTTGCTCTATTTTCTAGACTATAACAACACCTCTTTAACACCTCTTTTAAACCTCGGTCTCGTTTCTAAACTAACCTCTTTTACGCTCTTTTAAACCTCGTTGAGTATGTGAACCTGAGTATGAAACTTGCAATTTTCAGTTTCAAAATTGCCTAACATTAATGCTTAATCTCTTTTTTAATTTCTAATTTTCTTCCACTAGGAAATTAGTGATAGTAGGACAATCGATGCCAGAGGAAAACATTGTAAAGGAAGATTGAAAGATTGAAAGGAAAGTTTTCATTTGATGTCCAACGGAAATAAATCTACACGCACTGATGTTTATTATGTTCGAACACGTGTATGTCAAGAACCCCTTTGGATGTTACGAAAATTAGAAAAGGGAAATGAAATTGTCGTGAGATGATATTTATAATCAAATGTTCAAGTAAGATTCTTTAGATGTTATATTTAAATGAATTATATCTATAAAACCCAAAAACAGAGGACAAAATGAAGACGAATATTAATAAAAAAAAATAGCAACCTTGTGCACACGTAATGATTAAATGATTTGTCGCAATAGGAAAAGAAAATGACAAAAACTTGCATTTTCAGCTGACACTTGTAAAATCGTTTCTATTTTCCTTGAAACAAGCTTCCGTGCCAGAAAATTGATCTATGAAAATATACTTTACGGACATTGAGTCCTTTCCAAGAAAATTATACAAACTCTCTACATCTGTTTTAGACAAAATTTACAATCAAAATCAAAATTTTTGACGTGTTGTTGCAGGATATAAATTTGAATTTACAATTCAAATTCATTTACAATAATATCAGATTTAAAGCTCTTATGGACTAATTCATATAGATTTCTAATATTCTTGTTAACATTTTTATTATGCATTATTATGCATTATTTTTATTATGCAGAAAAGAATATGTAAAATCTGACGCTCATGCAAATCTTAAATTATGAAAAAGTTAATCAATTTTCTAATAAAATTCTTGATCTCTACTTTAAATAATGGATATTTCTTACGCCCTGTTTCTCAATGAACGCTCATATTTGCTTTCAATACGTAACATCTGGCACAGTAGGGAGGAAAGTTTTTAAACTTGTAAACTGTTTGAGCATCCAAAAAAGTTTCCTTGATTATTCAACACCAGTTGAAAAATGTTTTAAATAAAACTCTTCCCCATGCAAAGATTCTTCTCAAACGTTGCGTTTGTAAGTTATAGCATTGTCAAAATGCGGAAAGAATATTAATTAATTGATTTTAACGTTTATCGAAATTAAAGGTCTATTCAGGCAATAGATTTTCTCAGGCAAAGAATTTGACTTCTTCCTTGACTGGAGAAAGATAAGTTACTTTAGAACTGTTGGAATGATTCCAATTATCGAAATTAATCATTCAAACTAAGGTTTCGTAAAACGAAAAATAAATTCCTATTTGGCGGTAGGAATCTCGTTAATTTACAACTAGAAGATAAAATATCATCCATTAAAACGATTAATCTACCCACAAGTGAATTATCCGTCCACGATTCAGCCATTTATTGATTTTATATAAAGAAAGTAAGGCAAATCTCTAGTTTCGGATCTTGGACACATTTAATTTTATTTTTCTTTTGTGAGAAAATTAATTAACTTCTTTTTAACTTCTTCTTATCATCCTTTCTCGTTTACTTCTTATCACTGTAATGCATTGTCAAGGAACTCATAATTTATTCTAGTTTATGTTACTAAGTAGCTAGCTAATAAGTACACGTTAATTAAGAACAAAACCACGTTTCATTTTCAAGATAGATTTTTAAATAGTTTTATTAAAAAAGCTCAAAAAGAGATCAATCAAAATAAAATATGAAAAAAGTAATTTTTGAAAAAGAATTCAAATATGAAAACCTCTTTATTTCTGAGGTCCCGTCACGCAAAACTTAATCTCTTCAATTCATTTAAGATTAAACTAGTCGCATTTCGGGAAATTTATTGCTTTCCGTGACCAAAATCGTAATAACAATGCATCTGTAATCTCTACATGATTCGTGATACATTAACGAATCCTAATTTCTAATTTACGCTAATTAATGATTTGCTGGCTTCGAATTCAAACAGAAGATAAAAAGTATGAAAGTAATATTTTAACAAAAATAGTGTATATCATCTACAACAAAATAGTGTGTACGATGTACAACAAAATTTTTTTTTAATAGAATCTCATCAAATTAGAAACTCATAGATTTAAAAAATAAATTTTTCGATTAAAGAAAACAATAAAAACCAAAGAGCAATAACTGAAACTTATATTTTGAACAAAATTGAAAATAAGTTTTGTTGGAAAGATAACAATTTTTTAAAATTAAAATTTATTACATTTTGACAAAAATTACTCGTAAAATATTCTGCAAAAAATATAAAATAAGAAAGTAGGGCAATTCTGGATTTTTAAACATAAACTTTGATTTTCCTAGAAATGAGACAAAAACTGAATACTTTATGATTCGAGACTAATAAAAGTACATTACACTTGAGACTGAGAAATCAAGAGATGACTATTTATTCATGAACTCTTAAAAAGATGAAGAAAAAATTGAACTTGTACGGAATCCTGTGAAAAGCGGACTTTGAAAAAAGTTTACCTTTTATGTAAGAGTCTCTACAAGAAACGTACGTTTATATTGTTTGAAATAAGGAGAAAATATAGAAGTCGATAAATCGATAAAGCGGTATGTATCAGCAATAAACAATAATATATGACTCACTCACGCCCACGTATACTGTATTCTTTATATCCCTATTAAGGACAAAAGCTACTTGACCCTCGAATCAACTTTGAATAACAAAATGACCTAATTTTTATGACTTAAATTTCCATTCAAAAAATCTTACGTACTTTTTGGATTTATTTCCTAAATTTTGAAATCGTGTATTCAATATTTTATTGTAAAGTTCCATTTAATTTCGTGAAACTTCCAATCACAAAATGTTTCTTTGACCGAATATTCATTAACCAGAATTATCATTCATTCAAATTTTTATTAGAAAGATCAATAAATAAATAAAAATGTTACTTCCAAAACAAATAATAAAAATAAAAAAAACATAAAAGTAGAAATCTACAATTATTTCTCTCAATGAACCTTCGCCTACATAAAAATTATGTTGAATTGTTTTAAATGAAAATTCGGCTAAATCAAAATGTCTGATAAAAAATCATATAGAAGAAATTCTGTAAAATAAACTATTCTGTAAATGAATATCTATAAATGACAATTGTGCAAATGAATTTTCTGTTAATAAATATTGTTTAAATAAATATTGTGTAAATAAATTAATTCTATAACTAAATATTCTGGAAACAAACAATTCTATCAGTAAACGATTCTGCAAATAGAATAATAGATCATTAAAATTTTGAGCATGTTGAAGGAGCCTTATAATTTATAAGAGAGTTTCACTAAATTATGTCACTTGGATCAAAATGATTTAAATCGAGCTATTGAGGTTTCCTAATGTATTTAAGTCTATTACATTCTACTTTGCCAGAAACTTAGTAATATGGATAAAGTAAATCCTAAAGCATCGTCGGAGCATAAACTTCTGTCCATTATAAAGCTTGTATCCAAACAAAAGAAGATAGCCTTATATCAAGTATAAATAAACTTTCACATATGTATTCCTGGACCGCAATGCTTTTGTACTAACTTAGATATGGGTTGTTAACTTGAAATAGAACGATTAAACTATTACGTGAAAAACAGAATATCTACATTACAATTACGAAGAGTTTAAACCCACTGTTATAATTTATATAAACGTAAAATTTACCCACTCAATCTCAATGAACCAGACTATCCATCATGGAAAAAAATTAGACTTGGAAGCGGATAAAAAGTCCATTTTTTCAATCTACAATTAATTTAGACAGGGATAATAATATATACTATGGTAAAATGTCCATTTCATGGACATTCTACATTCTCAAAAGAATTAATTATTTCATCAATTTCTAGCATCTTCTAAACATTTTAAAGGGTTCCTAAAAAGTTTCTCAAACATATTGAAATATGCAAAAAAGTAAATTTTTCAAAAGTGACAATTTTTAAATACATATTTTGCTAAAATTCTTATTGATCCAGGAAAGTGTAGTGTTTGCAACCTACGTTACAATTCGTGTTTTTATATGTCAAATCAAATTCAACAGGAAAATTGCAAATAAAATTTCAGGAACACCTTAAAAATTCCAAAAACGTAAATTTTTCAACAATGTAAATTTTTCAATACAAATTTTGCTAAAATTCTAATTGATACAGCAAAGTGTAGTGTTTGCAACCTACGTTAAAATTCGTGTTTTTTTATTCCGAATCAAATACAAAAGGAAAAATTCAAAAAAAATTTCAGGAACACCTTGAAAATTTCAAAAACGTAAATTTTTCAACAATGTAAATTTTTTAATACATATTTTGCTAAAATTCTAATTGACCCAGCAAAGTGTAGTGTTTGCAACCTACGTTAAAATTCGTGTATTTTTATTCCGAATCAAATACAAAAGGAAGAATTAAAAAAAAATTTCAAGAACACCTTGAAATTTGCAAAAACGTGTTTTTTTCAAAAATGTCAATTTTTCAATACATAATTTGCTATAATTCTAATTGATCCAGGAAAGTGTAGTGTTTGCAAGCTACGTTAAAATTCGTGTTTTTTTATTCCGAATCAAATACAAAAGAAAGAATTCAAAAAAAATTTCAGGAACACCTTGAAAATTCCAAAAACGTAAATTTTTCAACAATGTAAATTTTTCAATACATATTTTGCTAAAATTCTAATTGATCCAGGAAAGTGTGGTGTTTGCAACCTACGTTAAAATTAGTGTTCTTATATGTCAAATCGAATTCAAAATGAAAATTGCAAATAAAATTTCAGGAACACCTTGAAATTTGCAAAAACGTGTTTTTTTCAAAAGTGTCAATTTTTCAATACATAATTTACTAAAATTCTAATTGGTCCAGGAAAGTGTAGTGTTTGCAAGCTACGTTAAAATTCGTGTTTTTTTATTTCGAATCAAATACAAAAGGAAGAATTAAAAAAAAATGTCAGGAACATTTTGAATTCGAGATTCATGTTGTTCCTAAAAAGTGTAGTGTTTGGAATAGGCCATAAAGTTCGTTAATTTTTTATTCCGTAGGGAATGCAAGGAAGTTTTTAAGAACATAAAAAAATGCATATTTGCAAAAAGGTGAAAAAAATCCATATTTTTGAAAAATTAAAGTTGATCCAAGAAAGTGTAGTGTTTCTTTTGTACCTTATTTTGTGTTTTTTTTAAAGCCGAATCGAATGTAAAAAGAAACAAGAATTATATTTTTTCAATTATGTATAAGTAGTGCTTTTCATCGTCGTTAAGCAGAAACGAATAAAATGAACGAAAATAAATTACGTTGCGCTTAAGCGGAGTCATATTGCACGAATAAAAGAAGTTTGGGTTTCTCAAAATCCGCAAGGCTAAGCGCTCTTTAGGTTTGCGACTATCCTTATGGAAGACAACCCTAACCCGATCCACTATTTGTCCTTATAGAACCCTGGCTCTAATATCTCTTTTTTATTCCGGATACCCTTACATCGAAATGATATATATTCCATAAAAATCGCATCAGAGGCACAAGTAGATAAATATACGCGAGACAAGATTTTCCGAGAGACTGAGCTATTTTAGTCAACCTCCGGCATTTACGAAATCACGCCATCGCGAAGAGTGCATGTGTTGGAAATTTTAAATTTTCCATTTAGACTGCTAAGTGCAACGTCTCGATATATATATATATATGCATTTGTGGTTTCAGAAGTTTTTCCTTTTACATTTAGAGTATAAAAGTTGTTAGAGAAACGTAGTATTTAATAAATATTAATAATAAATATATATATTTGAGAATTTATCACTCTGTTATTTTCAATAATGAAATCCAAAAAGTATATTTTGAAAGTTATTCAATGTATGTTTATATGTTATTTCTTATTTAAGTTATTTATTGTATGCTTATACGATTTATTGTATGTTTATATCATGTCAAAAATATATGAATTAAAATAAAGATTCAAATGAAGTTCCGAACTTTAGGTATTACATGTCCAAACACACAACTCCGAATCAAACATAAATGGTTCATTTTATGTCAAAGGGATTTCATTGCTCGAAAAGAGCTATATATCACTATTCATATTACAATTTTGAAGCAACTTTGTAAGGTTTATTGAGCAATAGGATGTGATAAAATTCTAGGCAATATTTGCCGCGAGTCGGATATTTGATCAAGTATTTAAATTCAATGATTTGTAAAAGTATATTTGACAAAAAGTAATTAACATGTATCTATATTTGCAAATAAAATGAATGTAATGAAATACAATTTTAATTTATTTAATATAAAATATGATATTTGAATGCATAGAGAAACTAATGAATAATTCAATAAAAATTTAATTAGCTGGCATTCTTTATTATTTAATACAATTATCAACAATGTGATATTCTAAATTTAATTCATTGTCAGTAAATACATAATTAAGGTAGGTGCATTAAGATAATTCTTCAATTAAAACGAAAAACGAACATAAAATATAGATCATGAGATCACTTTCCCTCTTAGGCGTACAGCTCATATATACCATAACCGTTAAGAGCTCAGCTTTTGATTAAAATGAAATTGAATTTTCAAGCTGTAGTTTTAAAATGAAATGTCTATTTCCGGAAATTATATGTCAACTAATTAGAATCTAAGCATTGGTTTTTTAAGACACTCTTGACAGAATATACACCCAAACATAATCCTATTAAAATGAAATAATTAAAATAAAGTACTGAAAATAAAATACTGAAAAATAAAACTGAAAACTTAATTTATAAAGTATTTCAAACTATTGTTTTTTACTAAAAAGAAAATCTGCAAAGCTTTTGCATGCTTTTTGATAAAATAATATAAGATACCATTTTACTATATACTAATCATTTCCGCTTGTTCAATATAACATCCTCATCAACTAAAAAGCTATCGCGTGGAGAAGAAACCGAAAAATTGTAAAACAAGATTGATAGGACTTCCTGTTTTGCCAATCATAAATGTAAAAAAATAATTATTTCATTTTATATTTCATTTAATATTAATTTTATTAATTTTACCTTTGTGATAAAAAATGTCCTAAAAATTGTTTCTCGTAAAATTTTTTCATATATAAGACTTATAATTATGAGATAATATCTATAGCTTGTTTTAATGCGTGCTGTATAACTTAATGAATAAGGTCTCAAAGAGAATACATATACCAACTTCAATAGAGCCGCTGTGAAGTGCAAAAGATAATCAAGGAGGGTGCAAGAGAGGTCTGCCAGGATGCAGAATCTGATAATTGATAGGTGAATTACCCAAAATCCAATAATTTACCTATTTGTCGATGGTCTCGATGGATCAAAGCATGATTTTAAGAAGCTAAACTGATTTAGTTGAATCTTTAACGTCTAACAGTCGTCTCTGCTATTGAAAAGCTAATTATTAAACTTGAGTTTCAGTGTGTATATCCAAACATCAGAAGACGGCAAAAAGAGATTTTGTGAAAGGAAATGTTTGTTATAATACCAAACAAACAGCAGATGATGACGAATATTCCAACTATTCGCTTTTCTAACGATTCTGACTCTTTTGGATTTCTCTCTCATCACTGTTTTACTTAAAATCGATCTATAGATAAAATTGTTATCAACCAAAATCAGGATTTGTTCCAATTCTGATAGATTTGAATTACAATGGATCTAAATTACTAGATGAGAAGTTTGCTATAATACGACTTGTTACATATGTACAAATAATCATCTTCAATGTAGAAAAAACACAACGTGAGAAATTGACGTATCTTTAAAGAGGATGTTCTGAAGTACGTTATTATACAAACGGATCATTAGATACATATATTATGTAGTTTTTAATAAGACTTCATTTTAAAAAGAAATAGTTTTAATAAGACGTAATTTTAAAAATAAATAGTTTTAATAAGAAGTAATTTTAAAAATAAATACTCTGTAAAAACAAGTCCCACAATTTAAGATGTTTTGTCCTCACTTTTGAAACTTTTGACACGTTTTTTGACGTTAAACGTTTCAAAAATGGGTACAAAACATCTTAAATTGAGACACTTGTTTTTACAGTAATAGTTTATTTAATAAGAAGTAGTTTTAGAAAGAAATAGTTTTAATAAGAAGTAGTTTTTTTTAATAAGAAGTAGTTTTAATAAGAAGTAGTTTTAATAAGACGTAGTTTTTAAAAGACGTACTAAAAAAACTAGCGTTTAACAAATGTCTTACAATAAGATGCTTCCGTGTCTAAGAAATCAAAAATGTCTAGTCAAAAGACACTTTCTGTCTTAAAAACGAAAACATCTTGGCACAAGACATCAGCTTTAGCACTATACTTTTAATAAGACGTAGTTTTGAATAAAATGTAGTTATAGTAAGCCAAGAATAATGACGCCAAGAATTTAACAGAATTCTGTACACATATTTAGAGAAAATAAATCTAAGAAACCGAGAATTTATTAATAATATACAACGCTCTTTTAATACCATAATTTTCCATAAACGTCTGTATCTGAATTTGCATAAATAAAAATGTACTGAGACTTTATAAAAAGAATTGAAAAATTGAAACTATTTCTACTTTGTAGTATTTCTGCTTATGTCTACTTGAGTTAAAGGTAAAAGTGTTTTAATTTCCTTGTAACATACGTAGCAAAACATGCGAAAGACATGTAGAGATTTTCATATCTTGTGATCGAGAATTACGGAGGTTTATGTTAGTAAAAAGAGCGTGAGTGCTTTTTGGCCATTCTACGAAATTGTGCGCTTTTGCTGCCGTTCGTGGAATATATAGGGTAGAGTAGGGTAGGTATTCGCCATACACTTCAAGATAAAACTTACATGAACCCCCTTTTCCTTCCTTAACCGTACAATGTGATTAAACTACTTCTTGGATTACAGCCAAGAAAATAGCATAAACTTTTATCCTTTACGACATAATTACGACCCTAAAATTCGGTTTTTATAATCAATTTCTGTCCGGAAATCGGTAATTTAGAAAATACTTTTAAAACTACTCTTAAAATTGGTATCTTAAGTGACATGTTTAAGTCTGAGGTGATGTAAGTTATTTTTTTGAATACGCAAAGGATATGTTAGTCGAAAGATTAACATAATAAATAATAATATATTAATAATAATAATTAATAAATAATAATAATGAATAATAATACGCGATGATTAATTGAAAATAAATATAAATTTGAGCCAAAAGATGTGGAATTTGATGAATTAGAATGTAATTAAAGAAAATAATGTATTTTCTTTTTATTATTGTATTATATTACTTTCTTTATATTAATATTAATTATAATTAATATCACAAATTAAAACTTCACTCACACATGTGTTCCCCAAGAGGCCAAACGTGCGGTCCTGAATTGACTTCCACGAGGACAGTAGGTGTGCAAATTAATAGGACGCACAGGTCCGCTACGCTTAAATTCACTAGAAAGATGTTGGTGCTATTTCTCATGTCTTTTCCTCGTAGAACAACCAACGGGACCTGCAAGAAATTCCATCTTGATTTAAGTAAAGATTTATCTATTTTTAATGTTCGGTGAATATTACATATATAAGTTAAACAAGGTAATAAGTAATAACAAATTAACAAGTCATTAATAACGATTATTGGACAGCAAGTTTTTTTATTTTACAATCTTTTATACAATTTATTTTCAAGTTTCTACAATATTCAGAGTGATTTCTACAATATTCTGCCAGAGTGATTTTAATTGTCTTTTACAGGTACACGTTCTTTAGATAATTAAATTCTAAACAAGTTGGATTTTCGAATTTAGTTTTTTGTTTCTTGTCGCTTTTTAGATTTAATTACTAAATAAATTAAATCTGTGTGAGTGGCAAAAACGTACCATGAGGTTTCCTACGATCCCCAACACCATAACTAAAATACACACCACCATTGATGTTGTCCTGATATATGCTGGCAACATATATGGAAGAGATGTTGCGTTTTCAGGTTCAGGTATAGAAACTGCAAGTGTAGTAAAACGAACTTAAATTTCTTTTGTTATAAATTATGCACAAAATGAAATGATAAATGTAATGAATAAAAAATAGATAAAGGTAAAGGTAGTAAATAATAGATAAACGTAAAGATAGTAAATAATAGATGAAATAGTGAATATTTGCTTCAATTACATTTGTATTCAATTTAATACAGATTTTTTAACAGTGTAAGGATAATAGATAATAGTTAGGACAAAAAGGAATGAATGTAATAAAATAATTAAAATTAAGAATAAAAATAATAAAAAAATAATTATAAATTTTATAATTATTAATTATAATTTATAAATAATAAATTAAGAATAAAATATAAATTTAAATAAAATACAATAACACAGTTTACTTAAAAGTATCAAATTGATATAAAAAATATCAAATTGATGAAGATTTTGTCGTCAATTTGATACTTTCAAGGAAACTGTGAAAACAATCGTATAATAAAAAATAAATATAACAATTAAAAAAGAGGTTAAAATAGTGTGTGTGTGTGTGTGTGTGTGTGTGTGTGTGTGTGAGAGAGAGAGAGAGAGAGAGAGTTTAATATTTATTATGAATAATGAATTGATAAGACTTCCATGAATAATGAATTGATAAGACTTCCAAAGAAATAGTAAAACAACAATTAGAAGATAAATAACATATTTTTATAAAATGAGCAGTTATTTAAAATTATTCTCATCAGCAAATTTTAAAACATAAAAGACTTTCATGACATTCAAATTTAAAAATATCGAATATTATATTTGACTCGGAGATATCGATAATTTTAGCTTATTAATTAACAGCCACTGAGTGATAAATTAAACTTCTCTTTCTACTTTAAACTCAGTGTCAACAAATATTATACTTTTAAGTTTAAAATTGACTCTTAATTGAATACATACACCTCTTTTTTTATTTTAAAAAAAATTTATTAAATTTTAGAATTCTGAATACCTATTACAAGTAAAATACTAAAATGAATTCTTAGAAGAAAATTTTTATCATACAGTGTAGCATTTTTAAAGATTTAATCAAAACAATAAATGTAAAGTTGATAGATCAATGTTTTTCATTTAAAAATACCAAAATTTTGTTCATGTACAAAAGAAAGTGCATCTTACCTGAAAATCCATCAAGTGTGCTGCTCCCCATGGCGGTGGTGTAGAACGAATTATTTTGTTCAAATGCCATGGAAGCCATGGTGGAAAACATCATTAGAGAAACATTGATAATATAATCACAATATTCAGTGCCCTTTTAAGCACTGACACTTTTTTCTAAGTTTTGTCCATTTCATCGGGAGGCCGGATTATTTGAAATCCGCTAATTCTCATTGATCCAAATTGATCGGCACACAGACGACGAAAATCAAATTTTGATTTCCTTAAAATTTACATTAACTTTAAATTTCTTTCTCCTAGATGGAATACGAACGGAATATTTCTCGTTGTTTTTTGTACATAAGATTTTTGAAACACACACTAAACTTTGGTAATAAATTTTGTCATCAGGATTGCACTCAATCTCCATTATCAATTGTCACTGCACTCATTCTTTTTTTATCTTCAAACTTTGACGTTTTCACCAATCTTTTAAACATCTTGGACAACTTTTTCGCTGCAGGATATTTGTTTTTGTTCAGCTTGTTTTCTCTCGTTCGGAGAAAATGCATTTCTGAAAGCGCAGATTTGAAAGATCCGCTAATTCGAGAGAATGATTTTGAAAGTTGGACTCAGTACGAATTGTATGAAAATCGCGGCGATGTTCAGTGAACGGGATGCGAGGATAGACTGAAAATCTGTCGGCGAAAACGTAGGGTGAGTCACCTCTAGTCGGTATACTCTGTGTACCTTATAATCTTTTTTCTTTTCTTACTAGTTAAATTGTCATTTTTTTCATCATCATTTTTGTTAATGTAACAAGAAAGACACTTAGCCAATTTTCAACGTAACACATGTTTCATCATGACTCACGCTTTGCATCGGCATTTTACAAAGAAGGCATTTCACTTTTCTCTTTTTGTCACTCATTATCCGATACATTAAAGAATTGAAAAATGAACTGGCAAAAGAACTTTGGAAATAATCGAAAGAATGAAGTATAGAAAAAAAATAAGTATAGAAACGAAGAAAGAATAGAATGAAGAAAAGAATGAAGAAAATAATGAAATGACGTAGTCTGATAAGTAGACGAAATGATGTCAGAAATTGTAAATAAAGATGGTATAACGATTTAAATATTACAACAACTATTAAAGATTTTTGAAGATTTGGTTGCAAAAATGATTATAAGAGTTAGAAAGAAGGAAGTTGATTAAAAATTTCCTTGAAAGTTATGAAAAAAATGCAAGCTTATTTGGACCCTTCTTATCCTGAAAAGGTATGTAAAAAATTTGCAACCTCATGGAGAGAAGAAACTCAATCCTACGCAAATCTCAGACCAAATTGTGCTCAAGGATGTTTATATATACTTTTTACATGTGCACTTTGTTTTGTTGCGAAAGTCATATCTTGCTCTCTATCGTTTAGTCTGAAAAACTAAGCATTTGTGTTTAATATAAAAAAAGTCCTCACAGGTAAAGAGAACTTAATGATCCAAGATTTACAGAAAATTATATTTCAATTTTCAAAGAGAAATGTATGCTCTAATGTTTCAAGAAAATTTCGCCTAAGAATAACGTTTTACACTATTTTTTATTATTTAATCAAAATCTATTAGTAGTTAAAATTTAATAATATATGATTTTATAATGAAAGAAATGAAACAGACAATTTTATAATGTGCATACACACTCAGAAAAACTTTTGTTTGATTTGAATATAAAAATTTGTTTAATTCAAACATAAATGAATGAAACAAAGAATTTGTTTGATTTAAACAAAATTTGGTTTGATTCAAATAAATTTTGTTGGATCAAAACAAATCTATATTCAATTTAAACAAATTAAAATAAAATTTATTTGATTCAAACAAATTCTTTAATTGACCACGTTAATTTTGAATCAACTAAACATTTCTCTCAGTGCAGAAAACTTAATAAAATGTAAAGAAAGCCTAATGTTTTAATATTTAAAGAAAACCCTACATTTTGATATATTCAGATATTAACTATAGTTAGATAACAATCATTATTATTAAAAATTATTAATTATTAATAAAACATTATTAATAAAAAAGTTTAATTTAATAATCTTGAGAAAAGTAATTGACAAGCATTTTAATAATTTAATAATGAGGATTCATCAACAAATAAAAAACAAATCAACAACAATATTAGATGTAGATATATAAAAATAAAAATATAAAAGGGTAATATAATGAAATATAATGATAAATAATTATGCAACTAAGTAATTCATAATCTACTAAAAATATCGACACGTTTAAGTAGAAAGAGACAAAACAACCGACCCTCGTAGAAAAATTTCTTGGCCCTATCGTGGTCCAGTTTAGACTTCCAAGATTCCATGGTGCAACTACATGGAATCCCCATGAGTAATTTCTGACCGGAAATATAACAGAAAAATTCAAACAAGATTGAAGCCTATAATGAATTTCGGAAAATTTAAATAAAAATAACTTCAATAATATAGAGGATTTTTCTAGGGAAAAAAATTGAAAAGATAAAGGTTAAAATTTAGATTCCATTTGTTGGTATTGGAAACCAATATCCATAAAATTGCAGATAGAAGTGAGGTCTACAAAACCATAAGACAAGGGAAGTTTGAAATAAGGGTGAAGAAAAATCTGCAGAGATTGAATTTGACGTGGATTAATGCAATACTCTTAAACGACGTTATATCGTTCTACATCTTTTTGTAATTTAATGCCGATTTTTCTATTTACATAAATAAGACGGGAATGTCCTATTAAGGACACTCAATGGGAATGAAATATCTTTCCATTGAGGTGACAACAAAATTATACAATAATAATTTTTAATTGAATTAGTTTTAATAACAAACTATTATTTACACATGAAAATATATTTGTAAATAATTTTAATCAAATAAATGTTGCTTCCTTATAAAGGAAATTCTGTTTTTTTACTAAATTGTTTGCTCTAAGTTGATTACATTAAAATGTGCACATTATTATTATTATTATTATTATTATTATTATTATTATTATTATTATTATTATTATTATTATTATTATTATTGTTAATATTATTGCTTTAACTAAATTTTATAATTGATGGGATATAATATAAAATGTAAAATAATATAAAAATCCTCCTTAATTTGTAAATTCCTGTTGATGTGCAACAGACAATTTAAATGTAAAATGCGTTAACGATCGCGAATTTAATCAAAATTAATTTAAAACTAACAGAACATTATTATTTATAATGTTATCAAATATTTATTTCTCTCTTGTTGAAAATAAATTTCGGAAATTTTAAAAAAAAGTTGATTACTAATTAATTAAAAAGTAATTAATTATTCAAATATTTTTAATTTTTTAAAGTTACTTTTAATTTTTGAGTACATTTAAAAATTTAAACTTGCCGCTTAGTGACAGATAAAATAAATGAGAAGTCATTACACAGGGAATTAATTTCTCGATTCTTAAAAAAAATTACCTTTCATTCGCGAATGTAATAATTTGAACTCGGATCACCTAAAGTGGGGCTCACCTTGTCACTTTCTATTAACACCACTTAACCCCTTAAGGCAATGATGTCAATATCAGTTATCGCCTTTATTCTCTAAAATATGAATCGATTGTTTTATTATCTTTTGCATTAATTAAATATTTTTATAATTTAAGACACAAGACATAAATTCCATAAAACTTTAGTGCCATTTATTCGAGTTTTACAAATTTTAGAAAAACTGAAATCCTCTCAATTTCAACCAGTAAATTTTTTTGAGTGAGAGACCTACTCTAAAAGAGTGATATATCACTCATTCAATAAATTTTATCCAATTAAAAAAATTGATGAAATTATTTTTCAAAGATAAATTTGATTTTAATAAACGTCTCATTATATTAATAATAATATATATAAAAATATTTTATTTGCAATTTTTTCTAAACTCTTTAAAATTAATGTTCTTTTTGTTTCTTCTTTTTTCTTTCTTTTTTTAATCATTCATAAGTTTCAAAATGTATTTTGTACCGATTTAATCAGTATTTCTATTCGTATCAGTTTAATAATTTTTTTTGCGCCTAGTTAAGACATTGCCTCTAAATTAATTTTCATTTTGTCCAAAATTTTGAAATGGAACAAAAAAACTACAAATCGTCTATCTGATCAATAACATTGATATTTAGATTACTATTTAAGTAAAAATGAATGTACTTTAACAATGATTTGAAAAGCATTTCATTTGCATGCATATATATAGAAATCAAAGTGGCATGAAATTTCATTCACGCCTATTCCTTGTTTAGCAGAGAAAAAAAAGAAATGCAAAGATGAAGTTACGAGGTTTAATGTCCACTTTCACATCTCAGACGCGTCGGTACTCTTCGATCACCTTTTAGGGGATCATGGAACGATTCTCAGTACCTTATACTCTCTTTATTTCTTTTTTTTTCCTCATTCCTTGATCTTTCTCTTTTTTTAATTTGTACGTTGATGTCATCATCATTTATCAAAGCTACAAAATCGCCACGATTCATAAGAACAAATTTCGAAACTGAGTCCTTTTTTCAAAATCAGTTCAGTATCAAATAAAATAAACGACGATGAATATATATATAACAACAAACGGTGGAAATTCAAAACGAAAAATTTGAATGTCATTAAGTTTGAACAAAACCAAATTTATACAATTTTTAAACAGGCCCATACAAAATTTAAATATGCGAAATAAAAGAAAATCGCTTAAAAAGTTTTAAATAAATACGAAATTAAAAGTACAAATTCGAGTAGACAAAAATTGAAATTATTAAATTATGGAATTAAAAAAATATGAATGAGAATTTAAAAAAATGGTCGATAAAAATTCGGAAGGATTAAAATTCCAGAATGACATTTTTACTGAGGTTTGGGGTTTTCATGTTGAAGAGCTTAAAAAGCGGTTATCCATGAAAATGGAAAAAATGTGACAGATGAGACAAATGTGAGAATTATTCGCGCAAATAATTTAAACGCACGTGATAACTGTCAATCATGTTTGCGGTTTCGTATGGACTACCATACGTAACCGCATAAGAGGAAGTTGCTCCGAAGCGCGCGGATAGTGGCGGTACACTGTTTTTAATATTGGAAGCAAGTGCCCGCCAACTTAACTTCAAAACGATTCCAGACGCATGCGCGTTGTCGTTTTCTTAACCATACCACTTACAAACGAATCTCCAAAAACTAAAATAAAAATAAAAAAAATACAAACAAAATAACGTAAATATTAACGTAATAATTTTAAAAGGACATTATACGTTTATGCGACATAGTTTATTGTTATAGTACTATGAAGCATATGCTTGTACCATATACCGAATGACACGTTTTTATGTTTACAACTTTGAAAATACATTCTCAAATAATTAAATTTATTTATGACCATAATCATAAATTTATTCACGGAAATTAATTTTACGGTAAAATAAAAGTTTTGCTACCTAATTGTTATTATATCTCGCTTACTTTTTATTAAAATATGCGAAAATGTTAATATTTGGAATTATTTTTTCAATCAATACATCAATTAATCATTAAAGCACATAATTTAAATAATGTATAAGAGAGCATTAAATTGAGAAAAGTGACAAAACAAACATTTTTTTGAAGATGTAACAATATTTTAGGTTGAATGTAATTTTAATAGAAAATTAAATAAATGTAGGCTTTATTTTATTGGTTCTTAATTTTGGATAAGCAAAAAATGTTTTTGAAGATAAAAATGTGAAAATGAATTATTTCCAATATTCACTGGCAAGATTAATTAAACTGTTACCGAAAATAAATTTCGTTTTCTTTTCAATATTTTTCTAAGCTATTTTGTGGTAAAGCACATTTTTTAAGACACAAAATAATTCTAAAAAAAATTGAAAACTGTTTTAAATTGTACTTTATAACAATTTAAATTTACAAGTATCTTTTGATTTATCAGCTCAACAGGTCATCAGGACTACCAACAATTTAAATTATTAATTTATAATGGTATTTGAAAGATATTTTCAACTTATTTTAAAGTTACTATAAAGTTATTTTAAAGTTATTCTTAACTAATTTTAAAGTTGTTTGCAACTTATTTGAAAGTTACTTTCAAATTATTTTAAAGATATTTTAAACTTATATTGAAAAAAAGGAATACAGAATTTATATTTGATAAGTTGTTAAAATTACCAGTCAAAAGTTTAGCGGAAGCAGTGAACTTGTTAACCATCATCGCTGACATATGTGAGAAGTATGGAATGATTTTCACTATAAATATAAATTTAGAACAAAGGTTTATTTAATAATTCAGATTTAGAGAGTGCACTGCTCTTTTAAAAATACGCGTTGATTTATTCGTTTGTTATTACTCCCTAACAAATTGAAGTGTAATTTATTTTCTTGTTAGATTGCGATGCTATTGTTCCATTAAAGCTCAATAAAATTATAGCTTTAATTGGGTTTATTTGAAAATGTCCGAGAAATCATTTCCGCTGAGGTAATTTGTACCTGCATAAAATATCCACTAATTTGCAAATACTCATAATTAGATGACCTTTTGAAAATAATAGATAGTTTCGTGCTTTTCTTGTTTTATAGAAATTTGCATGCTTCATAATAATTATTTTTAATTAAAACACTTTTCTATGTTACAGTAATAAAAATAAACTGAAATATTAAATTCCATGAAAATTGTAAATTATTATATTATAATCATGTATACGGAAAATTTGTGGAAAATGTAAGAACCATAACATTTTGAAACTACCAGTTTGAAATTAATTTTCCAAAAATAACATGCACTTTACCATTCAAGTATCATTATTCACATTCAGGATTTTCCTCTAAAGCTTCATTTTGTACCTATTGTGTATAATTACCAAATTTATGTTTAATATTATTTTAATGAAGAAAATATTTATTACGATATACTTGTGCATGTGTATACAAAAAATGTAAAAATACCATAAACTTTATGGGGAATGTATATCTAAATAAATAAATAAATAAATAAACTTTAGAAATTCCACATTGCAAATCTATTTCCAAAAATAATATACGTTCATCCCTTCTGATCCCAAAGATATGTAAATTGCACATTAATTAATCAATTCCTTTTCTACCAAAAATAAGAATTTATTTAAAAATGATTTTTTATTATTTAACGCCCCTTTGAGGTAAAAAGAATTTATTTTTGACATTGATAAGCAATAACTTAAATTTTTCACGTTATTTTAACACTGAGAATGAAAGGGTTAACATTCAATTGTTGTGTAGTTTTTTTCCATTCGAAGCTTCATAGCGTATGTAATATGAAAATTATACAATAACAGCAAATGGAGAAATGCATTACTCACCTCGTGTCAACCCTCCTTTCATCATCTGCCTTCATTACAGAAAAATATCTCGCCACATGTGCGCCTTGATCTCCAGATCTGAAAAAGATAGATTCAGATAAAATATCAAAACTGAATTTCAAATTGGCATTTTCATAAGAAAAGTTTTATGAGAAAAGTTCACTCTCTAAATTTCAAATCGTCAAAAGAAATTTTACTTTTCAAGGATACAATGTTTACAATGTTGTTGATCCAAAAATTTTTCGAAAAAGACGTAAGAACAAATTTTTAAAAAAACCTAAATTTTTGAAAATATTTTTGTTCAATCTGAGAAATTTCTAGTGGATCTGCTAAAAGCCATGTATGACTGGAATCGTGCCAGGATAAATACTAGATGTGCTCTCACATGATTCTAGAAACTTTAGAAATTTACTTGAAATATGAAATTTCCATCCATCAGGAGCTAAACGTTCAGCTTTAAAAAATTGAATTGTTTAACAGTTATTTCTGTTTAGGGATTATTTAAGCAAATTACATTCTTTAGAAACAGTTTAGTAATTGATATATCAATTATTAAACAATCAATAAATAAATAATATTTAATACTATTCATATTTTATTTTTCAATTTATGCTTGAATTGAAATCACTTGAGAAAAATATCTGGTTAACTGAACTAGAAAAGAATGTTAAATATGCCCTTACTATTTGTTCTGGTTAGATTTCTAAAATTTTTGTTAATTTAACTAAAATTTATTCTATTAGTTAATTTAACCAGAAGAAATAGTACAAAACTAACTAAAATTTCTGTTAAATTAACAAAAATTCAGTTAATTAAATAGTGTAAAGGCATTAAATAGTGTAAAGGGATTAAATAGTGTAAAGGCATTAAATAGTATAAAGGCATATAAAATAAAATAAATAGTAAATGCATATTTAATATTATTTTCTGGTTCAGTTGGCCAGACATTTTTTTTCAGTGAACTTATATTTATATATTACACATATTATATGCTTATATCCATTGCATTATGATGTTTACTAATTTTTATTCTTAACAGTATTAAGTTATTTAATAAAAACGGTTCAGAAATATTAAGAAGACGAATCCAAAAATACTGTCAAGAAAAATAGTACAAAATAGCCAAACTTAATAAAATTCTCATAAACCTGTGAATTATTTTTCCTTTTAACGAAAATGAGTTTGAGAATTATTTCCAGATGTCAAATTGGGAGCTACTTTCAGTTTAAAGAAGTCTTTCAAATTATCGATCATATATATTTCAAGAACAAGACCCCCAAAAACTATTTAACAGTTTAGTGCCCATGACTTATGAATTGCAAAATAGCCTTTCCTTATTGATTTCCTTTCGAATCGTAAAACACACTAGAGGAAAATTTTCAATAAATGTTTCCCTCAAGTGTGACTTACAGAGAAAAATAAACAGAAAACTGCAAAATATATGGCAGTATTATTTAATCCAGCTGTGTATTGACATTTTGTTGAAGAAAATTGTATAAAAAGAAAACAAAAAACTCTAGATCTTTTCGCTTTCAGATAACAATGCTCTAGAAAAACTGTGATTGATACGTGCTTGTCTTATGAAAGCAGAGATGATGACAACAATGAGCCCTACTGTCAATTTAATTGGATTACATTTTTTTCAAGTGAGAAAGAAATTTTTCTGGAAAAAGTAATCAGCCTTATCTAATGTATATTGAAAGTAAAAACTGCGTTTTTCGTTTGTTAGTCAATGTTCTCGCACATCATATATACTATTATTCAATGAATAATTCATTTTTGTTAAAATAAAAATGCAGGCTCTAAATAAAAAAGCAATAGTTTAGGAAATTTGCAATTGAGAAGAGATTTTTAGATTAAATACAAAAATGTCCTTTTTCGACATTTTCGGATTTTTTAAAATTTTTTATCTATTCGATACTGCATGAATAATGAAGAAAAAGTGACAAAAATAATTTTTAAAAAATTATTTGAAAGTTTCTACTTTGTAAAACTTTTCAAAATATAATTGGATTTTGTATTGAAATCAAATTTATGACTATAAAGCTATTTATAATAATTTAGATTTCTATTAAATTTAATATTATATAATATATTATAATATTTACATATATATATTATATAAATATGTAAAGAAAATAAAATAAAATATTATAATACTTGTATAATACTTATGCATTATAATATACAATTATAATGACATAGATTTACAATTTTAGAATTTTCTTAATTTTATTTTTAGTAAATTTAAGTATTTAAGTTTCTTTTTCCCAAAAGTAATAGAACCGAATTTAGCTTTGTCTTAGACACGAAAACTGTCATGAATAACTGACCAAATATTTGCAACAATTCATCACCAACTATAAGTCCAAAATTCTAGATTAGATACAGAGGTTAACGGCTCAAGACAAATTAAATGTACCAAACTATTGTGATAAAATTTTCAATCTAAAGCATCCTCAATAACTGTTTTACTAAAAATATTAAACTTTTTATTTAAAAATCTTTTTCCAAACAAATGATATCTTAAAGTACATAAATTATTTAATTGCTTTCTGATATAGGAAGTTCCATTTTTTTAATTATCAAAAATTATTTATATAATGCAATAATGTTTGTAAATAAAACACGAAGAAAAATCTTAAGTGAAATTTATCTAATAAGTTTAAGTAAAAATTACTTAAACGCAGTTGAGTAATATTTACCTAAGTTTTAAGGTAAAATGCACCTAAAATGTTAGGTGATATGTTTTGAAAAAAATAAACTGATACTCAACTGGTTCGGTAAAATTCACCTATAACTTTTTAGGAAGAGTTCACTTGCGATTTTTCTCGATGTATATATATTGAAATAATGTATGTAAATAATACATAATGTAAATTATATAATAATATTAGGATGTAGAAGATATATATATTAAATAATAATAATTGTTTAGTTGTATAATAATATTGTACAATTACAATTTATAATTATTAGGTGAATAGAAACTTGTATGAAAATCAAAGTAAAAGAATATATAAAAGCATATTCCATTATTTCGTCTTGCTTAAAGCTATAGTTCATTAATTTCAAAGGATTTCTATAAACGGATTATGAAAATGGTTCAGTTATTATTTAGAATATCTGCTTATGTCTCAGAAGTATTGTTTACTCTTGTTATATAAACTATATACAATTTAAAAGAAAGATGTAGTATTCCTTAACAATTTCCATCAGTGCATTGCGAATTTATTTTTGAGAAAAGTAAAAAGCTGATTAAGAATTCACAAAAATAAATAAATAAATTATTAACACCTAGAGTTCTACGAAATCTCGTTTCGGCTTTTAAAAGTCGATGTTGACTTTGGTCTCATGCCAACTAGACTGCAGGACACACTTTTTTTATTTTTCTCAATTTAACCGGACATGTGCATCTGATCAGCTATATACAATGCATGTCACTTTTATTTCAATAATATGCACAGTAATAATATAATAAAATAATAATATAAGAAAATAATATAATATAATAAAATAATAAAATAATAAAATCATAATATAATAAAATAACAATATAATAAAATAATAATATAATAAAATAATAATATAATAAAATAATAATATAATAAAATAATAATAACAATAATAAATAATAAGAATAACAAGAATAATACATTTATTTTCTCAGAATACGAAAAATGGTTTGTTAGTATTTTTTCTGTGCCAAAGAATACATTTTTCTGATTGTTAGTTCAATAAATTCAATCAAAATATCTTATTCATCGAATCCAAGAAATACAAACATATCAACGACTTCCGTATCTTGGTACTTGAATCCTGCTCTGATTTTCCTCGTTAGTAACTTATTTTGTCTTGTTTCGGTGTTAACAAAAAAAAAAGAAGTAACTAAGAATAAAAGAATTTAAAAATAATGCATTTTTTGTTTTTACAAACACAAGAGATAGTTCTTTTTAAATTATTTTCATTTAAGATAATAAAAAAAAATATTTTGTACAAAGCATGGCACGTATTCTTAATAATAATAGTTTTTAAGTAAAAAAATGTTTTTTAACAATTTCACGTACGTTATATAGCGCTTGTTTACTGCAGCTAAAAATATTCAATAAATGGGTCTATTGTGGATACCACAAGTTCTCAATGGAACTATTTTTACACGTTTACGATGAAACTTCGGATCTTTTATTAATGTCAATGAACGCGTACTATTGTAGACTTTAATCACGATAAACCGACGAGTATAAAAAATATTGATGAAATTATTTTTCCTATTGATCCATGCATATAGCAATTGGGATAATGATTAAAAATAGATGTCATTATTTATTAATTAATTAGGGCATTTGTTATAAAACATTTTCTGAAAGCTCAAAAAATTAACTAAAAACTTGTGTATGAAATTACATAGATTACATGAAATATTTTATATAGCATGTATAAAATATTTCATGTATTGAAATTTCACGATTTAGAAAAGAATTTCAAGCAAACAAAAATCTCATACAAAAAAGAATCATCCTCTAAATAAAATTTAATACTTTTCCTTTCGAGAAAGTTTTCGATTATTGAAAGAAAGCAATGAAGAATTTACGGTTTTTTGTCGAAACCGTTTTCAACCCTCCTCATTTTCTCAAGCTTTTATGTGTTTCAGCAAGTCGCACTTGACACACGAGAGAAAGTCAGCAACACGTTTTGTTAGATGTAGCTTGTCAGCGGGGTGGACCTTTTAGAGCTATCGCCACTTTATTCCCATTATGCGGTTCTATATTGCTACTATATACATCATACTGTAATAAAATACTTTCAGAAAACTCTCAAGATGTTTTAACTACTCAGAAAAATTATAAAAAATAAAAGAATAATTTAAATTAAAAGTTAAATCTCGATTTTTGTAAACATTTATCACGTGTTGCTGAAGTAGCTTTCAATGTTAATCACAAAATGTAAATAAAAATATCAATAAAAAAAACCGACTGAGTAGCTGAGTTGGAAAATGCCTAGGGCTTTGCGGTAGCAAATCGAGGGTTCGCGCCCGTTAGCCGTGGATTTTTTCCGGTACGTGAGGTATTCAGAGCGGGAGATTTGATGTTGAGAACTTGTTTGTGTGTTATTTCGAGACTTGGAAATCATACATCCAAGACTAAACTGTCGATAAATTGGCTTTACTCAATTAAGGTTTTACGTAGTTTCCCTTAACTCTGGTTAGAAAGAGCCAGGTGAATACGAGTAATTCTAATTAAAAGTCGGCTACGGGCGCAAGTTAGGGGGAGAAGGGATGGGAACTTGTGGAGAAAAATTGGGAGGGGTATTAGATATGTAAAAACCCGAAAAGGTTATACATGGAGGAACCAAAAAATAAAAAAATATCAATAAAAAGAAAAATTGAAAAATAAAAAAATTACCTTAACTATATAATTAGCTGATTTTGTAATTAAAATTTATTTACTCTATATTATCTAACTTTCTATCTATTGACTATCTTAATGTTGCTCTTATTCAACATCTTATAGTTTTAAATTTAATTTAATTTTTAAAATTAAAACCATACATTAGATTAAGAAGGACGTATAATTTGAAAATAGAGAAACTGTTCTTTTTACGTTTTTTAATATATTTATCGATAAGTATTGTTATCCTGAGAGTAAACGAGAAAACAAAGCTCAGTTGACAAATCGATAAATTATCATCGCGCTTCTTAAAAGTTCCAGCATTATTCGCGAGAGGGCAGACAAAATACAAAAATACACTTTTAAAACAATTGTTTTCTTGAAATTCTTAATTTTGCTTCATCACATAAATTTTAGTAAAAATTATCAAAGTCGAAATTTTGGCTTTTTTAGAGCCGATTCAGCTTTGCAAGTCCAAAAATGATGGTTTTTTTTGTAAATAATACCCTACCTTAAAAAAACATATCGTTTATTATAAAGAATAAATTTTCAAACTAATGTTCATTTGTTTCAATTTTGGTTTTAAGAAATAAATTTGTTGTTATATAAACAACACAAGAAGGTTTTGTTATAGTATATAAACATCCGAAATGATGTAAGATAAAAATTTGATCCGCAATAGAAAATCAAACTTGGTACTTTTTTGCAACCGATTTCATTTTTCCGCACGATAATTTTGCATATTACTTATACTTATTGATTGGTCAACCCAATGCCTTGAAATAAATCCGAAGCCTCAAAAGTTTTATTGCGTGTCTACAAGACAAAGTAGATTAAAACTTAAAGAATACTTTACATAAGAACACGGTATAATGTCAAGGTAATTAAGATTTTTAAAAAATATTCTCAAAATTAAGAAAAGCATAGGGCTATGTTTATAAGCAGACTACTTTTGTGTCATACACATTAGAAAAGAGGTTACAGTTGTTCAATTTATTTACGTATAATTTTCAAATAAATAATATTACTTCTAACCAGTTTCTATAAAAACTAGAATTTTTGCAAATGTTAAAAAAACATTCGAAACATGTAAATGTAACAAGTTTCTTAATTGTAAGCAGAATAACTGAATTTTATTAAAAATTTGTACAAAAATTCAAGATATTTCAAAATAGTTTATATCGTTAACAGAGCAATATTATAACAAATTGTATAAGTAATCATGTAATGAATTACTGATTGCCAATTAATTTAAATTAACTTAAATTGCGAGCAATGTTATTCCAAATTGCTAGATACATTAAGGAGTAATTAATAATGCGCTAAATAGATAATTTTCTTTCCTACCCATAAATTAGGATATTCAAAAATTATAACGGTAATAATAAATCGGCTAAGACTATAAATAGAAATTGATATTATTAATTTTATTGATTCAAAAACAGATATTGTGAATTTTATATTAGCATCTTACAATTAGTTAAAATAAAAAGACTCTTTTAGAGTATATATGCAATAATGAAATAATAGTGTTAAATTCCAAAAATGCCGTACTTTTCTCAGCCAAGTATTTTTCTCTCATTATAAGATATAAATTAATTTAAAAACAGAAACAAAACTAAATTATAGAGAAACTCCAGGCGTATTTGAGAGGCGAAACACTTTAAATGTTTAGGTCATAGCAAACTCGTAATATTTTATTCATAACGACTTTTATATATAAAACGTATGACAACTTTGACATACACTTAATTATTTTTCATAATACTTTAGAAATCAGTCATCTAGTAATGCATTTAAGAAAAATAATAATATGTAAAGAGTATTTCATTTCAGTGCTTTTAAAGATTAATTATATACTTTAGCTTGATGTTGCCATAGTAATATTTAAAATATTTGTTTTTTTCATAGTACATAAAAGAAGTGACAAGAAAATTGTAGTAATGACAAGAATATGCGATAGTTGCATATAAAATCAAGTATAAAAAAGTATTTATATTTTAATCTTAATTTTCATATGTGTGACCCCATTCTCATCTCTAATTTGCCATCCTCAAAAAAAAGTTCGAAATTTATTTTTAACTTTGCTTAGTCTGAAAAAGGTTGTATCTACTTGTAATTGAACCGAGCAATTTTCATTTGTAATTAATTTTATTCTCTTTTTGCATTTTAATTCCTTATATTTTGCACTGAGAAAATTTTTTATTTAAATCAAAGAAATATTCATTCTATATACGATCAAACAAATGTTTGTTTAATACAAACAGAGACTTATTTGATTCAATCAAAATTATGATTCACTCAAACAATGAACAACAATTTCTTAATGTAACTAATATAAATAATTTAATTTTCTAATTAAGATAAAATATCACAATTACTGAATATTTCCCTGATGTGAAAATTCAATTACTCTGCAAAAGAAATATGTAATCTTAAAATTGCGAATATATTCGCAATTTATGAAAAAATAAACTGAAAATGTATACATTTTCAGTTAATGTTTAACTATTCTGTAGAAATATTTCATTGTTTCAGCCCAAGTTCTTTTACCGTGTAAAAGTTTATCTATATTGAAAAGAGTTATAAAAGTTA
>WNHD01004127.1:0-11608 GCA_011057455.1 Ganaspis sp. Gsp50
TGTTATCATTATTTATTATTATTATTATTATTATTATTATTATTATTATTATTATTATTATTATTATTATTATTATTATTATCATCATTATTATCATTATTATTATTCAACTGTTATTATTTTAAATTATTACTATTAATGTAAATGATTATTCTTTTAATTAGTTATTAAATTACAGCATCATAAAATACAAATTTTATATAATCATCAAATGAAGAACATACGAAATATTTTGATGCAATAATGAATCCTATCTATCATCAAATGTTGCAATCAAGATACATTTTCTTTATTTAATGGAATCTTTCACGTTTTGTTTTTATCCCAAACAATTAAAATAGTTACAATATGAAAATAGACGTTTTAAACTTCCGTCTAGAATTTTTTCCCCAAACATCTATTTTATAAAAATATTTATAATATCAATAAATTTTAAGCAAATGTACTCGCTTCTTATTTTAAAATTTGTTTTGAACAATATTTAACGGTATTTAGAAATATTTCTTAAAATATTGACAATTCTGATTGATAATTTTTTTTACAGATCGGATTCAGGCAGCAATTATCATTCAGGACACAGAAGAAATGAGAGTATGTATGCTATGACTGGTTTATATGCAGAGAGCACTGGTGGCAATGCTGGTGAAAATTCAGATTTACCATTGACTCACGATACTGTCATAAGATGTCATAGTAGAAATCCAAGTTCAGGCATTATGGACCACAGGTGAGTAATTTAAAAAAAGCAAGTTATTTCCCAAAGAAAGTAGTAAATTAATAATACGTAAAATTAAATACCAAAAATTAAATACTAAAAACTATTACGTAAAATTAATAATACAATTAATAACATGTAAATTATTAATACGTAAATTAAAAATAAATACATTATCATAACTTACTTTATTTTATTTTATTTATCACACGGATATTGGTCCAAGAACCACAAATTTCCTATACAAATGATAATTGAGGAGCGTAAAAACTTGATATTAAAACGTAAAAAGTAAAAAAAGTAAATAGTAAAATTTGACATTCTTTTAAGAATTTGTTTCCCTTTTTCCAAAGACGTAAATTTTCAAAGAAACAGTAATTGAGTTTCAAATAATCTCCAATTAAAAAGCAGCGAGAGTGAAAAATTCCTCGCAGAAAAATAAATAATAATTTACCAGGAAGACGATATTTAATCTCAATTTACTTCTAATTGCAACATTTTTCAAATTTAATGGCAAAGAAAAATGAAGAAGCGCAGAAACGTTTTAACAAAGACAAATGTATCTGCTCATATTTATGAATGAAATTCCAGTTAGTAAAGTAGTTGTAAAGTTGGACCTTGAAACTGAGAAATTATTACTTCTTTTGCCAATAAAAAAATCAGTATTTAATTTTCTCATGATTAAATGCAAAAGCGCAAAGAACCAAGTTTGCTAAAGTAATAAAGTCTATTCGTGCGTAGAAAGTTATCTCATGGTGGCCATGGCACGATTTATCACGTGTCAAACAAATTTTCCCAGTTACTACACATTCACTTTTATTGTTTGCTTTATCCAATAAAAAATAAATCAAAGGACGGACAAAAGAAAACTGGGGAAAGAATTGCGAGTATTTTTTATTGAAAGCGTAGAACATCGAATAAACTTTCAGAAAATACGTGATTGAAAATTAACATTTTCCATAACGATGTGTGAACAAAGAAACTACCAGTGCAGGGAATTTTTATAAATCGAGACTAGGGAGAATATTAAAATGCATATGATTGCACATTTATTCTCAGAAAGATTTATTTGCTGTCGCTGCAATTCTTTTTTGTTACGATTTTCAACTTGGGAAAAATTTTACTTGAAAATTTTACATTATAAACGAAATGGGTTAAAAAAATTAAAATATAAAATTGGATAAATTATATAATTCCAAATAAAATTGGAAAAATATTAAATTGGAAAGATATATTTTGAGTTTTTAAAGAAAACGTACTTTTTTAATTCATCGTTTCTTATGATTTTATTTTAAATTTTGCAGAGACTTTGTTATCAAATGTCATAGCAGAAATCCAAGTGCTTCCATGATAGACAGGTAAATTAATATTAATCAATCCTTTTAGGTAAATTAATGTTTAAGAATTGCGATCAATTTTAATCAATTTGGATAGATTGCTTTTTTAGTTTGAATAAATTAATTTCGGTATTTATTAATTAAAGAAATTAATTTCAATCAAAACTGATTGAATAAATAGAGTATTGTTTCCGAATGAGTTTCCGATTTATAAAAAGTGAAATATATTTACAAAAGTGTATTTTTCGAAATATATTTTGACTTCGCTTTGTGCAGTACTTTATTTTCATTTCTTTTTGTCCGTTTATTAGTTTTTGTTATTATTTTTTATTATTATTTTGTTTTTTTCTGGTATTCGATGGTTTATTTTTCTTCGTTGTTTTCAGTGACTTATTTCTATTTAAGTGTTTTCATTAATTAATTAATTATTTTTAGGACTGAGAAAGAAAGACCACAGACACCTCCTCTTAGTCCTGACTCAAAGGATTGTGGAATCCTAACTTGTAGGCCGGCCTTCATTCAAAAGTTTGCAAGCATAAAGGTTCGTAATCGATTCTTTGTTCGGTTTCATTTTATGCAATAAAACACGTGTCGATACACAATAATCCATCATATTACCCAACAATGACGCTTGTTGAAAAATTGCAAGTGTTCGATTTGATTTCTCAGAAGTACATTTCAATGCTACTTTTAAGACCTCTTCGAAACTTGAACCAATACTCTTTTCTCCTTTTATAATTATATTTTCATTCAACGCTCAAGCAATTCTAAATCTAGCATTTCGAAATTGAAATTTGTGGTAATAAAAGTTTTTGAAAAAAACAAGCTAAATCGTAAAAAAATTTCTGATTTCAAATTTTCCCAATATTTTTGAATATTGTTGGAAATCGTGGGAAACGAATTGAAAAAGCAATTATTAAGCATATTAAATATTTATTAAAGAAAGTTGAATTTTCTTGGGAAAAACTTTAAGAACTTCTTTAAGAACTTAGACTAAAGGTACAAAATATTGCATCGAATAATTAATTATTTGCAAATTAATGTGATTTATTTTTTCTTTCAGGTGTTTGTATTTTTGTTGTCATTTCTCGTTACTTTACAACAAGCTCTTAGCTCAGGGTATATTAATTCTGTGATCACAACAATCGAGAAGAGATTCGAGATCCCGTCCAGCCTTTCGGGTCTCATCGCAAGCTTTTATGAAATAGGAAATGTTATTACTGTTATTTTTGTCAGTTATCTCGGCAGCCGAAGACATATTCCAGTTTGGATAGCAATTGGTAAAGAAAATTAAATTACATATGTCAATTTATATCAACAAAATTGAATTACAGTGTTCTATACTTTTTTAAAATAAATCTTCATACATGTTTTTAACTCAACACTTTAATTTCAATTTAAAGTAATCTCATGTTTAAAATAATTTTATAATGTTTAAAGTAATTTCATGTTTAAAATAATTTTATAATGCTTAAAGTAATTTCATGTTTAAAATAATTTTATAATGCTTAAAGTAATTTCATGTTTAAAATAATTTTATCATGTTTCAAGTAATCTCTTTATGTTTAAAATAATTTTATCACATTTAAAGTAATCTTATTATTTAAAATAAATTATTTTTTAGGCGCGGTGATAACAGGATTAGGTTCAATGGTTTTTGTGATTCCGCATTTTACGGCTGAACCAAATCTTACAACCACTTCCAATACCTCTAATTCAGATAATATTTGTCGAGGAGTCTCGCTGCGTGAGCAGGACATGGGATTAGGTAAATTAAATTAAAAATCCATATCATTTTTTATAATGGGTGAAAAAATAACAAAATTAATGGAAAATGAGAACTTTATGAGAATAGTAATTGAAAAGAAAGAAGTGATGATAAAATGAAAATAAAAGATGATATTTTTCAAAACAGCTTTTTAGAGAAAGAGATTGTTTAATTATAGTAATTTGTGATGGACTTTGTAAATTAAAAAGCTATTTATAACCTTCTGGAATTTATAACATGCTCTCGGTTTCAGGTCGTCTTTCAACTGGTTTAGCGTCACCACCTTTAGCGCCTCATAACAATTTAAGAGGTGATAATTGCATTCAAGGAACTCCGTCAACTTTTGGTCCTGTTCTGCTTTTTGTGCTCGCTCAACTTTTGTTAGGATGTGGAGGTTCTCCTCTTTTTACTCTTGGCACAACGTACATAGACGACCATGTCAGTCAAGACAGTGCTTCCTTGTACATTGGTAAATTATTCTTTCCCTATCCCAATACTAATCGAATGAAACAATCATCTAATCAATTAAATAATCTTTGCCATAAACAATCCATTTTCAAAAAAATTGATGGAAAATGAAACTTTATAGTTTTTATAGTTTATTGTTGTATTTTTTTATATTTTATATTTTTCGAAGTTGAAGAGTAGTTACAACCAGTTGATAAGAAGTGTTTAAAGAAATAAAGAAAGATAACTATTTTTTAGGCTGCGTTTATAGTATGGCAGCTTTTGGTCCAGTTCTCGGCTTCCTGCTCGGAGCGTTTCTTCTTTCGTATCACATGGATTCCTTCGCAGGAAATATTATAAGCATTGGTAAATGTTCATTTTTATTTGCTTCTTAATATAAAATACTTTTTCATTATTGATTAGCATGTAAAGAAGTCTTCTTCTTCTTCTTCTTCTTCTTTTTTTTTTCTTCTTTTTTTTCTTCTTCTTTTCCTTCTTCTTCTTCTTTTCTTTATTATTGGCTTTATAATATAGAGAAGTGACAATGTCTTAGAGTTCTGTTTTTTTTAGATCCTGGGGATCATCGATGGGTAGGAATGTGGTGGGGTGGATTTTTACTCTGCGGTTTGCTTCTCATTGTCACCGCTATTCCATTCTTCAGTTTTCCTAAAACTCTTCAACGGGAAAAAGAAAAGATCAGAATTATCGAGAAGAGCAAGCCACCTCCGATCAAAGACAAAGAACCCACCAAAGAAATAAAGAAACCAGTTGAAACTAACGATACAGCTTACGGAAAAGACATCAAAGGTAAAATTGCCATTCACTCATAAAATAGTTTGTAAGTGTCAATATAATAGTCATAAATTTTCGAATGAAAAAGGAATTTGCAAGAAAGTGAAATATAGAAATAGAAAGAATACAAAAAAAGGGAAAATATAAAACGTGAAATATAAAAGGAAGGAAAATATAAAAAGAAATGAAATATAAAAGGTAGTAAAATATAAAAAGAAGTGAAATATAAAAGGAAGTAAAATATAAAAAGAAGTAAAATATAAAAAAGGGAAAATATAAAAAATAGTGAAATATAAAAGGTAGGAAAATACAAAAAGAACTAAAATATAGAAAAGAGAAAATATAAAAAAAGACGCGTAAAGAAAGTTACTAAAAATATGTTTTTGTTTCCAGACATTCCACGAAGCATGTGGAGACTAGTCTGCAATCCAGTTTATATCGTGACGTGTTTGGGCGCCTGCATGGAGCTGGTAATCGTTTCAGGATTCGTCGTCTTCTTGCCTAAGTACTTGGAAACTCAATTTAGTTTGGGCAAGAGCCAAGCGAGTGTTTTCACTGGTTCGATTGCGATACCAGGTGCCTGCATTGGCATTTTTATCGGGGGTTGCTTACTAAAGCGCCTTGAATTAAGGCCCAAGGGCGCCGTGCAATTTGTTCTAGTCTCGAATATTATCTGTTTGACCTGTTATGGTTTACTATTTTTCCTTGGTTGCGATAATGTTAAAATGGCTGGGACCACAATTCCTTATTACAATAGCAGTACCAAGGGTCTTGAACCATTTCAAGTCAATCTCACTGCCGCCTGTAATTTTGGTTGCGAGTGTCGCATGACGGATGTCGAACCTGTTTGCGGAAATAATGGTCTCACGTACTTTAGTCCTTGTCATGCCGGATGTACTGCCTTCAGCTCCAAATCAAATTTCACCAATTGCGCATGTAAGTATCTTTAACTTTTTTTAAACTGATAATCATACGTTCTTTAATATTAATGTTATTCGTTCTTTAAATGTTTAAATTGATATTTTGGAAAAGAAAAAGAAATTAATGGAAATAGTAATTTGTAATTTTTTCTTTCAAGAAGAAAATGAAATTTACCATTGTCTCCAAAAATTGAAAATAACTCTTTTGCAGGTATTCACGGCAATCTATCAATTTTCCCGCCAGCTGCACCTGAATTTGCTGAAGTGACAGTCGTGCCTGTAGCGACCGCAGGACCGTGCACTTCTCCTTGCAGAACAATATTTCCTTTTCTTATACTTCTCTTTTTTATGACTTTTGTTGTCGCTGTAACGCAAATGCCTTTATTAATGATAGTTTTACGGTAAGATCACTGTTGTTTTATTAATTTTATTAATGATTTATTTCCTTGTTTTATATTAATTTCTTTTATATTAATTTATATTTGTTTTACATTAATTTATATTTATTTTACATTAATTTATATTTATTTTACATTAATTTATAGGTATTTGTTTTACATTAATTTATATTTTCTATTACTTTAATTCTTGCGATAGTAATTTCATAACTGATTTATTAATTTTATTCTTGATGGTTTTATTGCAAGTTGTTTGATTTTATCGATTATTTTATTTTACAGGTCTGTATCTGAAGAAGAGAGATCATTTGCCCTAGGAATGCAATTTGTAATTTTTAGACTATTTGGCTATATACCTGCTCCGATTCTTTTTGGAAATTTAATCGACTCAACATGCTTGCTCTGGAAAAGCACTTGTGGAGAAAAAGGCGGACGTTGTCTTCTTTATGACATCGAGCAATTCAGATACAAGTAAATTTCTCATTTTATATTTTTAAAATAAGTCTTACTGAAGTTTCATAAATGAAGTGTTTAACTCTGATAATTGAAAAAGTACATTATAAAATTGAATTCGTAAAACTATTCATATTTATTTAAATATTAATAATTTAATTTAGATACGTTGGTCTTTGCGCTGGAATAAAAATTCTTGCTCTTGGACTGTTTCTAATTGACTGGTGGCTCGTGAGAAGAAGAAAACACATGGAAGATTTGCCACCATCTTTAACAGTTAATGAATTAGTTGGCTCTATAATTAGTCTTGACAAATGTGAGTAGGTTTTTTAAAAATTATATTTCATTTATTGCTTTCGTTTATTTCAACAATTTCGTGCTCTTAATAAATTTTTTTAATACATTTTGTACATTTTTATAAATTTTTATAAATTTTTTACACATTTTCATAAGAGAAAGTTTTTGACTTTTCATATTTATTATTAGTTGAATATTTTTTATTTACAACAATTTTTAATATAAAAAATTTGTCAGTGTTTGAAGAGAAGCCACACCATACGGAAGTAGGAAACGGAGACGCAAGTTCACCATGTACTGATAATAATACGCAGTCATCAATTTCGTCTCCAACAGAGCCTACAAAATCAACGAATCTTGAGGAAACTGAGTCCTCAAGCCGCTCAAAAAATGATCTAGAAATATCGGATACAAGGCAGGCACTTCTGGCTTCTGACGATCTCGATGCTGAAACAGTACCCTTTAAAAATAGCAATGAGAATCGCGATTTATTTGTTTAATGATCACTTTTCTCTAGGTTTTTTTTTAAATATCAAACATATGAAAACGATGTTTGTGGTAAATTATTCTCTTAAAAAACTTGAATATTAATTTTATAAGACGTTTTTCTGACTCTTTTGTACTTTTAGATACATTTTTGTGTTTTCAATTTTATTTAAGAAATCAAATGACGAAAATAGAAAGAAAGAACAAAAACAGTCATTAACAAAAATAATAAAAGAATAATTTGCCACAAATAGCTTTTGAATTTGGTAGTGAATCTGCTAGATTCTTAGGATTATAATTTAAGATGAAATTTTCAGAAAATTGAAAATTTCTTCCAGTTGAAATTTCTTCAAATTGAAGTTTTCCTTCTTCTGGACATCTTGACAGTTTTAAGCGATCTCTTATTCTTTGAGGGAAGTGTTTTTTTTTCAGTGGGGAAAAGCGGATATGAGTGCATAATTGTAAATATAAAAAAGCCTGCCTTAAGAAATATAAGACTAGATAAATTTCAAGTTAAATATAAAGAACTAATAATAGTAACAGTACCATATACAAATAGTAGAGCGTAAGTAACAGTAAATTAAATAATTTTATAACATACAGTAAAATTTCCTGAGAAGTTTAGTCAATATAGAATAGTGTCTGGGAAGAAAGCAGTAGTGATCTGAATATCGAATAGTTTAAGTAAAAGTAATAGGTATTAATTTGAAGCATGTATTGATAAAGAGACAGTTGATCAATTATTAGCAAAATAAAGCTTCCAAGTTTATTTTTGAAAAATTGAGCTATGAATCTAATTTTAGTTTCAAAGTTTATCCTAAATTTCAGAAAATTTTATAAAATTCTAGGAAATTTTTAGAAAGATACTGAAAAGTTTATAGAAATCCATAAATGTTTAGAAAAGATCGTAAAATTCTCAGAATATTTAGAATACTAATTTTCTTATAAAAAAAATACTTCCATGCAACGAAAGCCTATTTTCACTTGATAGCAATGATTTTATCGATCACAAGTCAATAACGTCTTAATGTTAGTTTGCCTAAAAAGAAATTAATTAGCAGAGCTTATCAAATTTTTACCAGTAAGTTTTTTTCATTCAATCTATGTAATATAATCTTGAAATGAAAAATACTAATATCTCACTCAGGTACGACATCTTTAGAATTTAAGATACTTTATTTAAAGCAAACGAAGTATAAAATTCAATTATATTACCCAATCTGCCTTGAATCTAAAGATTTATTTTAGAATTATCACTCTGAAAAATGGAATTACAAAGCCTAAGCACGGCCTCTAAAAACATATCTAAAAGTATTGAAAACATATAAAATATTTAGAGACGTTTTTCGTACAACACCTGAGCACTTCCAATTTCAAAAATATTTACCCTACTTCTTTAGCAGCTTACTGGCCTTACGCTGTCAATTTATTGAATTTTCGAGCACTTGTTCGAATTACTTAAATGCTGTCCATTCTTTCCAGTCTTTAAATTCGATCGTCGATAGATTTTCTCTGATCTGATGATTTTTAGTATACTTTGCACTCCAAGTATGCAACCACCATACGAGTGTACACACAATTGTGATAAATACGCTTGAGACGATAGAATTTGAAGCAGATTATAAAAATCGCGATAGAAATTAATAAAAATGTACTCTGCATAACTGACAGCTATACAGTTAATCAAACTCGACTTTTGAAAAAAGCTCTGTGAGTTCGAAACTTTTGTTCGTGATTCCAAAGCATTGTTTTGTTTATTAAAAAAAATGGTAAACCATTTTTTCTTTTATTTTTTATTAACTGTATGTATAAACATATTAAATAATTAAAATATCAAACTAAATTACTGCTCTTTTGAATTTTAATTGTCACGATTTTCCTCTGTGAGGAAGTAAAATATCTTACATTGAAAAAAGAATTTTACAGATTTTATGTCTTTTAATAAACTAGATTTTTATCATAAAACAACTTTGGAGAGTTTTTTGTTTTTTAAAGCAGTCTATGAACTCATAGAGACCATTTTCTAAAAATATATCGAGAAATGTTAATATTATTTAGAACACTAAAATTGTATATATATAAGTAGTTATAATGCAAGTGCGTATTTTTTTTTCATAATTTGATTAATTATCCAATTTTTGCCTTTTCTGTTAAAATGAAGAAAAATTGGAAAATCATTTGTTTTGCACGCATTGGATCGAATTGTTAATGTAATTGTTAATCGTTAAATTAATTTATCGTCAGTGAAACTTATTGAATGCAATTTTTAAAAGGAAGAATTTTTAAAAATTGATGAAATTTTGTAATTATTTTTTATAACAACGTTACTTAACCATTCACGATGAAATGTATGTTTTCTATTTTCTCGTGAAAAGATTAATCGATTTTTTATTGTAATCGATTTATTAAGTTCTCTTTGTTGTATTTGTAACTTTTTATTAAGCATTACATATTATTGTTTAGAAATTACTTTTATCCGTGAATAGTGTAAGTCGATTGTAACATTCCTTTTAATGAGGAAAAAACGGTTTAGTGAAATATTGTGAAAAGTATTAAATATAGGAGTAGACTTATATAAATGATAATGATTGTATATATACATGTGTATAATTATCAGTGAATTGTAAATCGCTTATAGATGTAACCTATTTTTTGTAGGGACCATATAAAAGAAGAGAAACAAATGAAAACATATATATTACATCAATTACATTACTGTCTATATTAATTGTGAAGCAATGTTCTTCAGAAGAGAAAGTGAAACATTTCTAAGCGAATTATTTTTAACATTTAGACATTTGTCATTAACAATTTTTAAATTATCGAAATAAAGGACGTTTTATTTCTTTCGAACGTGTAATTGTAAAAAATAATAATTTGCTGATTCATACAAAATTCGAATTTGTAAGTTAAAAGCAGAATGATTATAAAAATGCAACAAATAGTGTAAATGTTGAAATGGAAATTCGTATAGTAATAAATTGTAAAGGCAGGAAAATAATGCTCAGAAAATTGTAAATCCAATTGAACAATGTACTCATCTAAAAAACAAATTTTAACAGGCCTTAGAGTTCTCGAGAAAAATTGAAACAAAGAAACACACGAGATTCAATTACAAGCGTGTTAGGTGTAAATAAAAGGAACTTTTGAATTTGCATGAAGGAAATTATATTTTAAGAGGTAAAATATTATGTATATTAAAAGTTAATGCGTTTTCATGTTTACACGATAAAGATTTTGTGCGACTGCAATCAGTGATTAAAATTTTCTCAGTAAATTCCCTCTTCATATCAAATTTCAAAATCTTCAATTTAAATTTATCTTTCAATTTTAATTAAGAACTATTCTTAAGAAATTTAAATTAAGAAATAAAATTTAAATAATTACAATTTAGGCTTAAGCAATTGTTGTTAAACAAAATTTAATTACAAGAATCTTTTTGAAAATATTGTTGCATTATTGTTTATCGTACATTAAACAATTAAGAAAATGCTCTTTTGTTTAAATCAGAAGCATTACCTATTGAAATTCTCAACGAAGGTCTATTTTTTTTTTATTTTTGTCATGAGAGCTGAGCACGAACAAAAATGTATTTACAATAAATAAACCTTTAATAACTGTTATTTGAATTTAGAAAACTTTATTTTTCCATTTCAAAATTGTATTTTCTACCCAAAAGTATTTTTTTCATATTAAATTTTATTATTGTTTATTCTCAAATTAAACAAGTAATTTTTTAGCTTTAATTATTTTTTAGATTATGGGTCATTCTCTAGAAAAGGACAAATAGCTTGTTCAAGAGATTTTTTCCCAAAGCAATTAACAATTAATAAAAAATATAGTGACTATACGATGGCATTTAACATTACTTAAGCAGGTTTAATGACAAAATATTTTAAAATTTAAAAGTATTTGAAATATTTATGTTTATATAGTGAAAAAACTCCACTCCGTGACCGTTCACAAGACAAATTTTAGTAAAACAAGTGTTACTA
>WNHD01004128.1:0-11608 GCA_011057455.1 Ganaspis sp. Gsp50
AAAGGTTTATTGCAGTAGGAACGTCCCGATTAACAATACTGCAAACATCCGTTTACCAATCCGTTGGTAAATGGCTATCTCAAGGTCTAGTCCTAAACGTGAGAAAGAATTTCTCTTTTGAGTTTTACTTTAGAAATTACTATAAAATGTGCAAGTTATATATAAAACAACTACACTAAGTTAAAATTTCTATTTAACAGGCGTTTTAAATCAAATTTTGAAAAATTCTTGCCGAAATATATTTCTCGTATATTTCATCGCAATTTCCGTTGCTAAAAACAAATGCAAGTTCAAATTAATGAAATTGGTTAATAATTAGGCTCCAATCTTATAAAATTTCAAAAGCACGTTTTAGAGCAACTGTCAAAAAATTCTAGTCATAAATTAAAGCTCGTGTAATTCGTCATTTTCGCTTTACTAAAAACGAATTTAAATTTAAAATAAGAGAAATTTCAAAGAATTATCGAAGGTAATTAATCCTCTTTTATTTTGTCGCATTTTGCTATACTAAAACCGAATCAGAATTGAAGAAGCAATGTTTTGTTTATCATTATTGTATAAACATAAATACTGCCAATAAAACGTATTAGAGCATAATTTGAAAAATTCTGGCCGATATTTAATGATTGTGTGCGTTGTCGTATTTTTCGCTGCTGAAACCAAATGTGGATCTAAAATAATAAACTTTGCTCATAATGAGGCTCTAAATTTAAAGAATTGAAGAAGCAACAATTGCAGCAATTCTCAATCAAATATTGCCGATACTCGTGTATTTCATCGTATTTGTCTTTGCTAACATGAAATCTAAAAGTAAAATAATAAATTTGGCTTATTATTAGGCTTCAAACTTAAAAATTGCTAAAGGCATGTTTTAGAGTATATTCCAGCATATTCTCGAGGTTAATGTATTTCCTTGCATTTTCCTTTGCTATAACCGAATGTAAATTAAAAAAAAATAAAATTGAGAGTCATTATGCTTAAATCTTAAAAACTGACAAAAACACGTATTTAAGAATAGTTTGAAAAAAATTTCTCTAAATGGCTAGATTGTGAACCTTGATCATATTTTTATCTGGTATAACTGAATCTAAATTTATAAGAATATAATTTTGTTTATTATAAGGCGCGATCATAAAAGCTGCAATCAATACGGTTTAGAGCAAAATTCAAAAAATTCTGGCCGAAATTTCATGATTGTGTGCGTTGTCGTATTTTTCGCTGCTTAAGCCAAATGTAGACCTAAAATAATAAACTTGGCGCATAATTAGGTTTTAAAGTGAAAAGCATCCAAAGCACGTTTTGGAGTAAATGTCAAACAATTTTAGCCGAAAATTAAAGCTCGCGTGTTTTGTTCTTATTTTGCTTCACTATAACCGAATCTAAATACACAGTGAAAACAATTGACTTATAATCAAACGTAAATACTTTCAAACATACGTTTTTCCACAAATTCCGAGAATTTCTTATAAAAACTTAATGATCTTGTACTTTGTATCATTTTTCCTTGCTGAAATCGATAATAAATTAAAAATAATAAATGTCGCTCGTGTATAGGCTCCAAACTTCAAAACTGCCGCGTCATAAGCACGCTTTGCAGTAAATTTTGAAAATTCTATCCGAAATTAAATGATTGTGTGCGTTGTTGTCGTATTTCTCTCTTTCAAAGTTGAAAATAAATTTGAAATAATAAACTTTGTTGAAAATAAGGATCCTAAGTTAGAAAATTCAAATAGCAGGTATTGTAGCAATTTTCAAACAATTATTACAAAAATTTATATTCATTTGTTTCTCTGTTTTTGTCTTAGATACAACAAAAACAAAATTTAGAATAATGAAATTCGCACATAATTAGGGTGCAATCTCAAAAACTGCCAAAAGCACGTGTTGGATCAAATGTCAAAAAATTCTCGTCAAAAATGAAAGTCTCTATAATTCGCTTCAATGAACCGAACCTAATTTTAAAAGAAAAAAAATTGTTCATAATTTGGCTGTAAATTCAGGTGCTGCCAAAAGCACGTTTTGAAACAAATTTTAAAGAATTCTCGAAGATAATCCAAGCTCTTGTATTACTTTAATTTGTCTTCACTAAATCTATATCTAAATTTATTGTATTAAAAGTTGGATATAATAAGGTTCAAAAAGGTTTCAATTCAATTTCAATTTCAACCTAAAGTTGAACAGCGTCTATTTCGCTGTATCCTTTAAATAAAAAATAATCTAATTTGAAAACAAAAATCATGTACTAAACGAAACTTCTCACTTGAAAACTCCCAAATCACGTATTATAGCAAATTTTAAAAAATTATGGACAAAATTTAATGATATTGTACTTTGTCGCATTTTTATCTGCAAAACCCGAATTTAAATTCAAAATTATAAACTTGGTTAATAACTATCCTACAAGTACACGACTTCTTCATATTTTTCTCTACAAAAACTAAAATTAAATTTAAAAAAAGAATATTTTGTTATAAGTAAGTGTCAAACACAAAATATGTCAAAAGCACGTTTTTGAGCAAATGATAAAATGTCCTATGTTATAATTAAAGCTCATCTATATCGTAGTATTTTTCTTCGCAGAAACCTACACCTCATTACAAATTATAGACTTGGCTTATAATTAGGCTACATATATTATCAGCTCATAGAAGCACGTTTTGAAGCAAATCACGAAAAATTTTCGAAGATACTTAAAGATCGTGTATTTCATAATATTTATCTTTTCTACAAAACGAATCTAAATTCTAAAATAAAGAACTTGGCCGACTTGGTTTCAAACTTAAAAGTAGCCAAAAGCACGTTTTGTAGCAAATTTAATAAAATTCACGCAGAAACTCAATGCTCGTGTATTTAGTCGTATTTGTCTAATTGTAAGATGAAACTGAATTTTAATTTAAAATACTTAAAGTAGTTGACAATTAAGCTGCAAACTTAAAAACTTCTAATAGCAAATTTTGGAGCAAATTTCGAAATCTTTTACTAAGAACTTAGAGACTAGGTTCTTCGACGCATTGCCCTTTGCTTAAATCAAATCTATTTGTGAAATAATAAAACTTGTTCATAATTATTCTCCAAAGTACATCACTGCTAAAAGCACGTATGAGAGCAAATTTCAAAAATTGTAGCCAAAACTTAATAGAAGTGCATTTATTAGTATTTTTCTTAAATAAAACCGAAACTAAATCTAATATAATCAAATTTGCTCATAATTAAGGTCCAACGTTAATAGTTGCTGAAAGCACTTTTTGAAGCCGATTTCGAATAATCCTAACAACCGAAACTCAATGTTCATGTATTTCCTATTTTTTTGATAAAACAGTACCTAAATTTAAAAGAATAACATTTCCTCGATTTAGTGTTTAATCTGAAAAACTGTCAAATGCCCTTTTTATAATGAGAAGTTCTCGCAGAAGATTAAAAATACTGTTTTTGTCGTATTCTGCTTTAGAAGAAACGAATGTTAATTAAAAATAAAAATTGTGGCTCATTATAATGCTTTAAAGTCGAAATCTGAGTAATGCACGATTTGCAGCTTTCGTCGAATTCTCAAAGACAATTACAGATTGTTTATTTCATCGTATTTAATTCCCCAAATACCGAATGTAAATTTAAAGGATTAAAAGAGGTCCATAAAAAAGTCTCCAAACACTAAAACTGCTTAAAGCACGGTTTTAAGAAAATCCATAAAAATCTAGACGAAATTCAATGATCGCGTGCGTAGTCGTATTTTTCGCTGCTAAAACCGGATATAAATCTAAAATAATAAACTTTGTTCATAGTTATACTCCAAATTTTAAACTTTCAAATTGCATGTATTGTATTAATTTTCAGAAAAATGTTGCTTAAACTTAATATTGTTTCATTTCGCCGTTTCTGATATAGATACAACTTAATAACAGGAGATTTAAAATAATGAAATCAGCACATAATTAAACTCCATGACTAAAAACTGACAGAAGCACGTATATGAGGATGTTTTAAAAAATTCTCCCTGAAATTTAAAGATCGTGCACTTTGTCATATTTTTATTTTGTAAAACCGAATCGAAATTTAAAAGAACATAATTTTGTTAATAATTTTGTGTCAAACATTAAGACGAACTAAAACACGATTTACTGCACATTTCGAAAAATTCACACCGAAACATATTGCCTGTGAATTTTGTCGCAATTTCATTTGCTATAACCGAATATAAATTTAAAATAATTAAATTGACACATAATTAAGCGACAATTTTAAAAACTGTCAAAAGCACGTTTTGAATCGAATGTCGAAAAATTCTAGTCAAAAATTAAAGGTTTTGTAATTTGCATATTTCGCTTTACTAGAACCGAATCTTAATCTAAAATTAGAAAATTTGATTATATTTAAGCTCTAAAGTCAAGTGCTGCTAAATGCACATTTTGAAGCAAATTTCGAATAATTCTCAAAGCTTTTTCAAGCTCTTGCATTATTTTAATTTGTCTTCACTAAATCGATATCTAAATTTAATGTATTAAAAGTTGTCAATAATAAGGTAATAATTAAACTGCCAAAAGCACGACTTAAAGCAAATGTCGAAAAATTAAAACCGAAAATTGAAGCTCCTGTATTAAGCTTCAGACCTATAATCTTACAAATACACGTTTTGGTGCATATTCCCATAAATTTTAGTAATAACTTAGTGACCGTGTACTTTTTCGTATTTTTTTTTTGCTAAAATCGAATCAAAATTTAAAATTATAAATTTGACTTCAACTAAGCTGCAAACATACAATATAGCAAAAGCACGTTTTGAAGAAAATGATGAAAAACTCTCTGCGGAAATTAAAGCTCATGTATATCGTTGTATTTTTCTTTTCTAAAACAGATTCCTAATGTAAAATAATTAACTTGGCTTATAATTAGGATACATAGTTATCAACTGACAGAGGCACGTTTTGGAGCAAATTTCTGAAAATTCACAGACAAAATCAATGCTTGCGTATTTTGATGTATTTTTCGTCGTAAAAACCGAATCTAAATCTAAAATAATAACTTGGCTCTCAATTAGTCCCCATTCATGATAGCTACCGAAAGCACGTTTTGGAGCAAATGTCGAAAAATTCTCAATGAAAATAAAGGGTCCTGTGGATCAACGTGTTTTTGTCGATAATTTCATTTTTTTACCTAATCCTAATTTACTATAATTAACTCGGTTAATAATTGTTATATACTGACAAATGCAGTTTTCTAGCAAATTTCAAAAAATTTTCGAAGTAAATTAAAGCTCGTGTATTTTGTCGCTCTTTTCCTTACTGATAGCGAATCTATATCACGTAGTGTATGGTCTGGAATGACATTCTTAATTTGTGTTAATTTGATAATTTTGTTTTTTGGTTGATTTTCAGTACAGAGAAATACTTCGAAACGTTTTGATATAATGTATTGGCAGCAATTTTTTTTTAAATTCTCTGCAATTCATGTTTCTGAAATGTATTTTGAGCTTGTCTCTTATAATATGGACAATTGGACACTTCCGCGGGATTCAGCTTCTGTTTTAACAAAAACTAAAAATCTTGTTCGAAATTTAAAATAACTGAAATTGTATGTTAAAAGGATATCATACTTTGTCGTGAAATTCCACCATGACTGTCAGAAGTTGATAAGCACCATTAACAGCTGGAACTGTTTGGAAAGTAGAATCCATGAAGGCGTACCTTCCTTCCGTTAATAATTTTTGCATCTCCTTCGAACACAGTATAACTGCTGACCCTCCATCAGAGTCGACAACATCCCATGCTTCAACGTTGTACTTCTTTTGAACTTTAGAACACTGAAGATCACCTTCTTCAAAAACTGTGTACGTCAAACGACTCTTCCATTCTGAATGATTTAAAGATTTTGCAAGAAGGTGTAGTTTATCTTCAATTGGAGGTAGTAAGCTGCGGCTGTATCTCTGGATACTACTTTTTTCTCTTCAAACGTGAATTTGTCTCCTCCTACAGGTTGTCTAAATTTGAATTTGAAATGTATATATTAAGCCAACCACAAATTATGATATAATTTTAAGTGAATGCAATTTCTGTTAAAAATATTTTTATCTATTTAAAATTGAATAAAATCTTTGAATTCTTGATTCGTTACTTAAACATTTTTGAATCGTAATAAAGAAATAAGAATTACTTTGAATACAAATTTTAAATCAATTTTGATGATTTTTGTTTGCGAAAGTTTCTTACTCTGATTTAGCCTTTTTAAATACTTCCAAATTATTCCCAATAGTTTGACGTGCATGATCAAACAAGGCCTTGTTGAATTCAGCTTCCATGTATTTTACTGTACAATCTTCATCATGTGGCTTGTACAAAGTAAATCTAAATGGATACTCTTCAGTCCCGGCTCCATATAATTTTCCTTTTGTTCCACATTCTATAAATGTTCTACTCTCACTGCAGTCTACATAACTAAAGCTTTCAAAATTTGAATTAATTACAGATACCTGTGAATTTTGGCTTTGCCCGGTTATTTGACATCGGCGAGTCGCTTCTCGTATTTTTGTGTGTGCTGAATCCAAATCTGGAGATAAAATTTTTTCACCCCGTTAGGATTTTAAGAAAAGTTGTGGTAAAAGATAGCAAAGGTAAACTATTTTATCTTAGATAACTTAGAAACTATTTCCAAGTTTATTAAAATAAACCGCGTGGAACTGGGCTACATCTCAAACCTATTTTTTTTAACTTTGTTGTTTTACTGTTGACCTTTTAAGTGAATTCGAACAGTTTTTAAAACATTTACCCGACATTTTGGATCCGACGTTATAAATTTCTAGAATGTAATTCCATATTTAAATTCACGACCTCAGAAATCAGTTTAATTTTTAAAAATCCTCCTCCATATTGGATCCTCTATTTTAAATTTTTAAATTTTGATTTCTTATTTAAATATAGTGAACCAGGAAACGTCCAAGCAGCAAGCTTCAAGCGAAATGATAAATTAGCACCTAGTTATTTACCAATTAATATTCAAATGTATATCTATTTCAATTGGTAAACGTTTTCACAGTCTTTCAAGAGTGCAAAAATCGCTAATTCAGATTTAGATTGATGTAGAAAGTTTCTAGAATGTCTGGTATACTCTGTACAAATTTTGAAAATGTGCAAAAATACGATTTTTGGGGTTTTTAACTTTACGTTTCCTCAATTTCTTACAATGTAGAGATTTTATTGCTAGATTCGGATTCAGCATATCAAAAACTAAGTGAAACGACTGTGCGATCTCATACAATCTGACAAATGTAAAAGCCGCAGGCTTATCTAATGAAACATTCTTCATTAAAATAGATTATTAATGATATTTGACCAATAAAAGTGATTTTGGCTTTGGTTAATTTAAATAATAGAATAATAAATTAAAAATGTCTCGTAACAATTTTTTTTAATTTTATTAAAATAATTATAGAATTTATTGTAACTGTATAACAAAATAAAAACTGAAAACAATTTTATTTCAAATATGACTTTTCAAAAAAATGAAGTATATTTTTATCCAGTCGTTTTATCAAAAATATAATTAGTAGATTATAGAAAACAAAATAAAAAAATAATAATAAAAGAATATACAATAAATTTAAAAAATAACACTCACAAATAAGGTTCTTTTGATTTCTCATCGTACCACCGTTTTCCGCTAAGATGATAACGATACTTTTTGTCATAACATCTATTCGCAGATTTATACTAATCGTAGTTTTCATTTACAGTGTGCTTTATTACTTTTAGTTTTCTCACAGGAGGTTTAAGCTTTTGAACATTTTTCTGCTGAGACCACATTACTTATAAAATTATTAAAACTAAAATTATATAATAGATTTAAGAGTAAAAAATAGACATTTTCACTAAGTTTGACAGCTTTAACCGTTTGACTGTTGCTGAGAAACTACTCAACAAGTTGCTTCTTTCTATTATTCTAATTGTTTATTTTTTGAATAATAAATTTTAACTAAACTAATGGAAAAAAAGCTTGGATCCATGATAGAACAAAAATCTAAATGTCAAAAATATTTAAACAGTTTCATTTCTTAATATATTTTTGTAATATATAAATTGTATGTTAATACAATTTGATTTGTTTCTTAGTATAAGAATTTTTTTTAATCATAACATTGTCCTGGAAGCAATATCTTTAAAAAACAGAATTTTAAAAGTTATGTGAAAAAAATTTCGAATGTAAAGGAACAAAGTTTGACCTTATATCCATAAAATATTAGTGAAATACATACTGAAAAAATTTTAAGATGCTCCAGCTAAACGTATCGGTGGACTATAGACAGGTGAATACACTGAAAGTCATCTAGATTGTACGGGGTAACATCTCTGATAGTACCTGGTACCAACAGAATCTAACCACCCGGTAAGAACAAAAGAATTGAAAAGTATTAAGAAACCGAATGTTTTTCAATAAGCGAATTTTCCATTTTCAAATATGGAGATAGACAAATGAAAATTTCTATCCATTTAATTCGTATCATGCATCACAGAATGCGAGGCAACATAACTTACGAATTTCGTTAGAATTTTGTTTGTAAGATAAAATTTGTATCCTAACTTTTCAGTTAGGATACAAGTTTTATTTAATTATTCAACATTTTCGAGCTTGAAAGTAGAAATAATAATGAACGTATTCAAAAGGAACCGGCTTTAGCAGATCAAGACGATTTGCATAATTTGGTCAGAGATGTTTTAAGCTTTTCTTTTTTTCTCTTTTTTGAGCAGTTTTTTTAGTTTTTCTCAAAAAATTGAGCCAATTTGATATTTCTTAGTCCCGGCAATGAACAAATCAAAATTTTGAATTTTTATCGTTTTTGAGCAGTTTTTTGAGTTTCTCTTGAAAAAATTGAGCCAATTTGATATTTCTGAGCTCAAATTCAAATGCAACGCGAAAAAATACGTCGGAAATGACTAGTGTAGTGTCTCGGCAATGAATAAATCAAAATTTTTAATTTTTCTCGTTTTTAAGCAGTTTTTTGAGTGTTTCTCAAGAAATTTAACAAATTTGATATTTCTGAGCTCGGATTTGGATTCAGTGCGAAAAAATACGTCAAAATATGTTAAAAATGACTTGTGTGGTATCTCGGCCACGACACTTTTTTTGTGTGTCTCTGCAATTATTTATGAAGCAAAATGAATTAAAGTACATTAAACTTAAGCAATGCTGCATAAGCTTAATTATTAAAAAGTATGATCTGCAATCAAATTTACAGATTTAAGGTTAAAGAAATTTATAATTCGTAATAATATAAATATAATACTTCTCATTGAGAAAAAAACCAATGATGTAGTACCGCGCGAAGCGTAATCAGCATTGGCAAAATGGTGGCAAAACTTTAACAGTGTCAGCACCATTGTTTAATACTAATTCTGATATTCTTAAGACATTCTAAGGATTCAGGTTCTATAATTGAGTGTTTCAACAATTCATACAAAAACAATTTTCAATGTTAGAAAATTACAATGTTACATATGTAGAAATATTTCTCATTGAAACAATATCCTGAATTTTAGTTTCAAATTAGTAAATCAAAGCCCGTATATTTTTCCGTTTAAAATAGATACAAAAAATCATCTTCGCAGATTTATTTGTGTCATGATGTGAAGAAAGGGACCTTAAAAGCATTTGAAATTAGGTTATGTTTGCTGACAGATTTAACTTAATTAATGCTTCCCTTTTAATTATTTGCAGACAAAAACAGCTTTTCTTGAATAGCTTTTTTGTATACTGTAAAGAAAAACTGTTTTTGTCTGCAAATAATTAAAAAGGAAGCATTAATTATGCTAAAATTGTTAGCAAAAAATACCTAATTTTAAATGCATATAAGGTCCCTTTCTTTAGATCGTGACACATTTTAACATCTTGAAAAATCAAAATGTTACGATCGGATAGCTCTTCTTCAACTTAAAAATGTTCCAAAAACAACATACCATTTCATAAACTGTAGCTACAGCATTACATTTTTTTGTATTTTACAAGTATTCTTTTATATATATCTAATTTTAAGTACTAAACATAAAATTTGTTTATACCAAATAAATACACAGTGAATGTTTTCCTTTTACTATTAAACATTATGACATTCAATAAAAAGAAGATAATGGAGGATTTTTGTATATTTTATAAAAAGTTGATAAGGAAGAATGTTAATTTGTTTAAATATATGTTGTGAACAAAATTTATGGTTAGTGCTTTCATTGAGTATTTACAAATTTCAAACACTTCACAATTCTAAATAAACTACAAGTCTCTGAATAGTTTTCTTAAAAAGTTAATAAGCAGCAATATTATTTTGTTAAAACAAATACATTCTCCGTTTAGTATTTTTTTTTGGGTTAAAAATGATTAGTTTCAAAATTTGGAAATTAGAACTCCACAATTCAGGCTCACGGGTTTTACTATTCATAATAGTATGTAATACTTTCTATTGAAGGAATAATCAAGGGTACAGCACTGCACCGAGCCTCAATTGTATTCGAAAAATTTTGTCACAATGACAGCGAGTAAACAAAATTTAATATTTATTCTGGAATTAAAAAGATATTCCAAGAATTCAGGTTCGTATAAACCTGGACGCACAGAAATGAATTGAAAAATAATTTTAAATTATTATGATCACACAGCTTGAATTAATCCTCAACGAAAAAAGTACCCTTGGTTTTTATTTTTAAATATATGTTTATATATAAATTTTATAACAATAACTGGTTTTTTATAGGGCCTTGAAAACCCCCTATAAAATGCAAAAGTATGAGAAAATATTTTATATCATTATTATTTAATTTTTTATCAACATTTAGAATAAATAACTTAAATGTAGATTTTGAGTCAATAATTCGGGTACTTGCTATTTTTTTAACAAACTATTGTTTAAAATGATTGTTTGTAATAAAATATAGCTATACACTTGCAGAAGCGGACCAGACAAGGTTTTTGGGGACGGCTGTATATGAAAGTGAGAGAGATAGCAACATATTGTTCTTTAACTCTCATGTAATTTTGAAGTTCTTGAGGAGAGAGGGGTGACAGAAACCGCCATGCCCCCCCCCTCTTGGATCCACTATTGCAGACTTGCAGCGTTTTCCAACTTTTTTGACTAATTATATGTGTTACATACAAATAAAAAAATTATACAAAGGATTTCTTTATAACAAAAGCTTAAACAAACTATTTTTGTTGTTTATTGACTACGTATAAAATAAAGCTATAGAATTGTAATTTTTTCAGAAATTTTCAAAGCAATCCATGACTTGTACAATACATTAAGTTTAAACTAAAATGTAATTTTAAATTACATTTTTCAAATTATATTTCTATTTTACTACCTTTATTTAATACAATAATTTATAAATACAATTTCAATAAACAACCATTGTTGATGAAAGGGTTTAAACTATAAATAATTCAATTTTATTTTATATTTTTAAACTCTATATGTTGTAATGTAATTATATATTACAAAATACTATAAATATTTTGATAATTACAGTAAAAATAAACAACATAATAATAACACAGAAATTAGATGAATATTATTATTATTATTATTGTTATTATTATTATTATTATTATTATTGTTATTATTATTATCATTAATATT
>WNHD01004129.1:0-12930 GCA_011057455.1 Ganaspis sp. Gsp50
TCCTAATGGGAATATAAAACTACTACGTCCACGTCGTTATTCCTGGGTAGTGCTAAAGGTAGTTAATTTTAAACAATAATAGAGTAATTTTTATAATTGCGTCAGAAATATTACTCTCACATTGCTGAATTCTGAAAAATGGACTTTCAATTTATTATCAGCAACTTCCAAAACTTTTATCAACAAAAGTTCATGGGAATTCAGCAACCTTTTCAAAATATTTCCATCCTATTCTATCCACTATTTTGAATGATGTCAATGTGACTTTAAATTATTAATCAGCGACTCCAAAAAATCCAGAATACCAAATTTCATAAAAATGCTCAAAATTTTTTTTAACTTTGTCCGCCATATTGGATCCGACATTTTGAGTTTTATTAATTTGACTTTAAATTGTTACTCAGCGACCCAAAAAACCCCAGGACACCAAGTTTCATAAAAATCCTTCAAAAAGTTTGAAATTCGTCCGCCATATTTGATCCGTCATTTTGAATTTTGTAAATCTGACTTCAAATTCTTAATCAGCGACCCCAAAAACCTCAGGATACCAAGTTTCATAAAAATCCTTTAAAAAAGTTTCAAATTCGTCAGCCATATTGGCTCCGCCATTTTGTATTTTGTCAATCTGACTTCAAATTCTTAATCAGCGACCCCAAAAACCCCAGTGTACCAAGTTTTATAAAAATACTTTGAAAAGTTTGTAAAGCACCTTAAATCACCCCTATAAAGTTAGAGGTGAAAAACTGCCCCAAAATATGTTTTTGGGGAGAAACAAAGAAATACGTGTCTAATCAGTTCTGAAGAACTACTCATATGCGCAGTTTCAGAAAAATCGGTGATTGTCACTTCCCTAGTGTTACTTGCCAGAAACATTAAGCATTAATCAATTAATTAATTAATCAAGCATTAACTTTAAAATCTACCTTGTAGCCGAACCAGCCAGATCCACTTGCTCGGAAAAACCCGACCAGAGTATATTACAGATACCACTCTGGTGGTCATAGTCCAAATTCTAGTCAGTATTTTCAGTTTTTGTCATGTAATTTTTGCTCCGTTAGCCGTTGAGGATTCACCAGTGATAAATCACCAGTCAATCCCCAACGTTGCCCAGCGGGTACCATGCGGAGGTGGAGCCATCAAAGACTCTGTTTGTAAACACTGTCCTTTCAGTAGGTATCTTATCTATGTACCTGCTATTCACATTCCGAACATCCACACCACGTTTGTTTTCAGTTGAGTTTCACCGTTCACCGCATTCTGTCGCTGCAAGTGCACTTAACCTAAATTGGCATCCTACATCCTCACTGGTCAATCGGCAATAATCGGTAAGTAACTAATTCTATTTACTTACACTATGTACACCACTTAAACCACTCTTCACTGTAATAACACCTTCGACATAATTTTTTATTGTTTTATTGTTTCTTTTCCAGGTATCTAGGCATTCTCCACGATGTCCAAGAGATATTCCACACGCTCTTCGAACGTTGCGCCCATCGAAGGTTTAAAGTTATTCAAAAACAAATACCGCACCGACTGCAGACCCGACCTATATAAATTATTCAAAGAGCTCAATGCCAAATTTTTTGGTAACAAAATCAAGGGCTTCACCCTTAGATATGGCATCGGGATGAAGAGCACCTGCGGGAAGACTGATCGCGGCACTAAAACCATAAGCATCAGCCACGACATTCACTCCTTGCTGCCTCTCAAAGACCTAAAGCATACGATGTTGCTTGAAATGATTCATGAACATCTGTTTCTTCTCGGAGGGTACGACGAAGACGATGCCAGCCACAAGGGCAAATTCCTTTCGGAGCTAAGGCGTGTTAACAAGATGGGCAAATTTACTGGCGACGATCGCATATCAGTGAAGCACGAAATCCCGGAGGAAGTATTTGATAAATTACATCCCTATTCCTGGCTCTGCAGCAAGTGCAGTCATCATCTCCAACTCGCGACGTCAGTGACTCCAAACTTCCAAGTACAGCACCAATACAACACCGGAAAATTTCGAAAACGAAAACCAGTACTCGCCGACTGCTTGGATCACAGCTGGATCAAGAAACCATAGACGACTTGGTTTATTTCTTTCGAAACTCACGATTCTTTTATTGTTATTTACGTTCTTCTTATCACTATTTCTGTTCATTTAGCTACTATGTATACCCTTACTTACAATCTTATTTACAATCTAGTTTATAATGCTTAGTTTCTAATTTTGTAATAAATATCTTGGTTACGCGAATCAGAAATAAAATTTAATCAATTCTTTAATAACTCTCACTTTTATTTTCCTTTATTATCTATTCCCAAAAACCCTTAGCTTTTACTTAGGTCCGAGTACCGTTTCACAAGTTAATTGGCACATCTGAGGTCAATCTTCTTTTTCTTCTGCAAAATACAAGCTGCCAGCTCACTAAAGCAGCCAAACAGTCTCGCACTATCACAAACCCATTTTTTGTCTAAAGGCCACGCGATATCCAAGGTTTTGCATAGATCCACTAACCTAATTCTTTGGACCTCATAATTCACGCATTTAAAGAGAATATGCATCGCTGTCTCCTCTCTGCTACAGCTACACACCCCTGAGTCCACTAACCCGAACCTGTGTAGCTTGGATTTAAAATCCCCATGTCCTGTTAAAAAATGTGAGTTATAGTGGCCCACATTCATGTGCCTCAGGCCCAGTCTCACATCCACTCTCGGGAGAAATTCATACGTAACTCTGCCCTTTAATGATAGGTCCCATCTAACCTGCCATTCGCTGAGCTTCCACTCATTAATTTTCCTGATCGCAACATTTTTTGGCACTACAACTACATAGCTCCATCCATTCAGTTCGAAAGTTATTCCCTTCCTGATTAGGTAAATGTAGTGTAGCTGATTCGCTTCCAGATCAAGCGGACACGTGCCACACAGCACCTGCAGTGCATCCGTCGAGCAAGTTCTGTATTCTCTAGCCATTCTTAACAGGGCCTGCCTCTGTGCCGAGATTAATATCTTTTCCTGATACTGATACAACTGATCGACCCAAACCCCAGCTCCATACCTCACGATTGGGACAAAAACCGTATCATATAGTGCCTTCAGTATGCTAAACTTCACTTCCCAGTTTGATGCAGCCATTATTCTTAGGCTGTTATAAAACATTTTGCCCTTTCTCGCTGCAGCCCTTAGGTGTTCCGTCGTGCTCATGTTTAGCCCAAAATAGACTCCCAGGTATTTTACCGATTGTGAGTACTTGATAGTTTTGCCATCGATTTTTATTAGTGGTTGTTTAACTCCTTCCTTACCAGTTTCCTTGACAGACCCCACAGTTGAGCCCTTAGTGTGATGCTTAAACCTTTTCCTGCCTCCCGTCTTTAGATGGATCATCTCAGTCTTCTTTTTGGAGATTTCTAGTCCCTGTTCCCTACACCACTCCGCAAGTCTATCGACAACTGGTTGTGCTCTTGCTTCAATGGCACTCCTACTACTTCCCGTGACAATGATTATAATGTCATCCGCGTATGAAATGACGAACACCCCCATTTCCTGTAGTTCCAATAGAATTTCGTCCAGGCAGATATTCCACAGGTCCGGCCCCAGGACAGAACCCTGCGGGCAACCCATGAATATCTATTTCTCAATCACATTATAATCCTCTTCAATCCTCACTCTACGTTGGCACAAATAATCTGACACTAGCCTAAACAGCCTTCCATCTCAATCCCGCTTCACCAGTTGCCTAAGTATTGCACTCCAAGATAAATGGTCGAACGCCTCTGTAATGTCAAAAAGCATACCCAAGGCAATATCTTCGTCCGTGACCTTAACGAAGGTTTTTACCTCGCTTATTGCATCCTCCGTACTACAGTTGGCTCTAAATCCAAACTGTCTCGCAAAGCTATACTCCGGATCCCGCACAATCCCCTGTAAATCCCTCCTGATCAGTTTTTCCAACACTTTGCTAACGACCGAAAGGAGGCACACCGGTCTATAAGACCTCAACTCGGACGGATCTTTATCTGACGACTTAAGGAGAACTCTTATTGAGCCCGTTTTCCAGACTGAAGGAAAGACTCCCAATTTTAAACAGCTGTTATAGATTCTCACCAAAACCGGAAGTAGGCCACACTTTGACGCTACCTTCAACATTTTGACCTCTATATAATCTAGTCCTGGTGACTCACCATCCTTCAGCGTCCTCAGCTCCCTCTTAACGTCCCGTTATCTCCAGTGCTCACAATTCTCCTCTTCCATTCACTGCAAAGTCGGTCTATTCTCTGCCTCACGTGCCCGTTGTTCCAAACTAAGATCCTCAAAGAGACCATCCATTATAGCTGTCGCTGATTCCTTCCAGTTGCTCGTATACCCTTGTTCCCTCTTTATTGAATGTAGTCTTGACACTTAACTTGTCGCTTTCAATTTTGTAAGCCAAACCATGCACATTCTTCTCCAACTTCTTCTTAACAAATTCTCTTCAATTATTATTCTTTTCCTTATGGACATGCTTTGTATAGGCCTTTCTCATAGCACGATACTCCTCCTTTTTCCCTGCCCTCAGTTCAGGGGTGGGCTCTAGCTGATAGTCTCTGCGCAGTCTGTTCGTGATCTTTTTCATAGTTGTAAGCTTATTATTCCACCGCGGCACTGATCTCTGGAAGCTCTGCTTTCTTCTCATCGATGTAAGGGCAGCCTCTTGATTCAAAGCATTTGCACTGTCCACCAGGGCCTCTAACTCCACTTTGTTTCCACATGTCTTGTGCTCATCCAAGATAGTCAAGGAGCCAGCCCTAATGACACTGCTAAACTTCTCCCAATCAGCAATTTTTGTATTAAACCTGTTTAACTTCCTCCTTTCAACCTGCTTCAGTCCGTCCAAGGTAATCTCTATGGCACGATGGTCACTGGACACAACAACCTCGATTACCCTCCACCTTTGGACCCTTTTAAAAAGCTCCTCACCAGCCATTGTTATGTCAATATCTCTGTGTCCTGTCCTGATAGTGCAAAGCTCATTTGGCCTATTGAGCGTTGTGAGGTTCCAAGTAGCCAGAAATTCTTCGACCAATGCATCTTCTTGTTCAAACGTTACACCTTTCCGAAAAGACCACAGTGGAGATACCGCGTTAACATCTGCTCCTATTATCAGTTTAGAGGTACCTACTTTTTCTATTATAAAGTCCAGTTGAGAGAGGAATACCTTCTTTGGCATTGAGTACTGAAAGTACGCCGAAAGGACATAAAAATCTCCTGAGGGACCTTCCAAGTGTGCGCACACACAGTGAGCTGTACTTATGTCCTTCATTGCTGTAGCCGTATACCTTTTATCCGTAACCACTATTGCTGCCCATGGAGTTTCCCCACTGTCATTTCCGGTGATTATTTGGTTGGAGTATGTCCCCAGACCTGCTGCTTTACCTTTGTAGCTGTAGGGTTCCTGAATCAACAATACGGATGCTCCGACCTTAGCACTGAGTACTCTCAACTCACTCGTTGCAACCTGACCTCTTCCTAAGTTCGCCTGCAAAATCTTCAATACGCTCTTAGCCTCTTAGCCATAATCAGTACGTTTTTTCAACATGTCCAGGGCGTTTCTGTACATAGGGCAGTTGCTGTTCGCTCTGTGCTTGTAGTCCTGTTTGCCGCTCCTCTTACACAATGCACAGAAACTGGCAGCCTTTTCCTTCTTACAATCCTTTGTCTCGTGTCCTTCTTTAGCACAATTCCCACAACATCCTTTCTCCAACCTACACGTCTTCCCCACATGTCCTAGTCCTTGGCACTTGTAACATCTAGTCACCCTAAGAAAGTCTACTACCCGGCACCTGTTAGAACCAATGTAAACTCTTCCGGCAAGCCTGAGCCTGTTTCTTAGGTCCGCCGAGACCTCGACCAACCAGTTCGTAGTGTCCATATCCCGCTTTCCCGTTCTGAAGCACGTCTCATAAGCTTTCATGTACCCTTCCTTGTCCAAGTCCCCTAGAATCTCTGCATTTTGCTCATAGAGAGCATTTTTACAGTCCTCATCGCTGAATATTGATGGTACATCATATATCAATTTTCTTGGCATCCTCTTGGCCGCAGAACTCACCGTAAGGCCACTACTTCTCATCTTGGTATTGTCCAGAATTTTATCCAGGTCCGCTTGCGTCCTTGTTTCCACAATCACCACCTTGGACTTTAGTTTCCTAATCGAGTCGATTTGTAGCTTCTCCTTTACGGGATTTACTGATTTCAAAAACTTCTTCTTAACTTCCTCGGCTGTATCAGTTTCCTTTTCGTCTGTCATTTTAACCACGGCGGTATACTTACATTTCGGCACTCCTTTCTTTACCTGCCCCGATATAGGAGGTACCCTGTGCCTGTCGCGCCTCTGCTCAGCTACTATGTCCCTCAAAAGTGGTCTCGAACCAACCATACTAACAGAATCCAAGTCCTCGGCCGGTTGGAGCCTGACCTTCATATTAACATTGTCCATTGTAAGCTTTCTTGCGTTGATCCTAATCGCCGCATTCCGCTTGGTGATAAACGTTATCACCTCGGTAGAGACTTTTAAGCCTTTTCTTTGCTTATCCTCTAGGTATGACAGAATTGTGCCCTCAGCCAGGTCAATGTCGGCCATAATTTCATTCTCGGCTTCTACTCCACTAGTATATTCCAAATCATCGTCCTCCGCGTCCCCCCTCTTCCTTTTATGCTGCGAACTCACCTGCGATCCTGTACCACTACCTGCATCGTCATCCATTTTGTTGGATAATATCATATTCTCAATTTTAAATTTTATTCTAAAGCAGTATTTATAATTCGTCTATTATTTACTTTGTTTTTCTCGATTGGGTCACTAGCACAACACTATATGTAGTCAGCTAGCCGGTGTGATTCATCGAACAAAGGCAATGTTTTTTTCCTTTGTTATTCCCGAACCACAAAACCGATTGTCACAAAAATTTCACCACCCCACTCCTCCCCAAGAGCCGCATCCATAGACACCTCACACTACACCCCGGAACCGTTTTCACTCCCTTGGCAGCGACAAGTTGCGACATATGGCGCAATTTCTGCGCCAGCACCACAAAACCACCACCACTCGGTCCGGAAAAATTTTCTGAGTAATAACCACTCTCAAAATAATGAAATTACCACACACGTCACCCGCAACGGACCAGAAGAACAACTCACTAATTAAGCTAATTAAAGCGCCACGGAGCAACCGACAACACGTCTTATCGTAGTGACAGTTTAAACGAGACTCCTGGCTTTGGGGACTGTGTTGTGTCGAGGGGGTCGCTCAAGCTGCCCGAGGATGCCTGGTCCCATAAGGGATATACTCCTCGATGGAGATTCCAAACGGCCGAGGCCATGGAAACGACTACTATCTACTTTCCAGTTACTATTCACATGCCCTTTACATAATGAATCATCGATAAAACCAAGAAAATGGAATTATCCATGATGCATCGGAAGGGAGACGAGCGACGAAAAATTGACGTTCTAAGGTCAGTTCTGACCAAACGCCTTAAGAAGGCCCGGCGCCCTGATAGGGAGGTCGGTTAGCATCGATTCTCTACGTCCAGAAAACCCGGGCAAGAATAAGCAAGCCCGAGTTTGCCGGAAGAAGAGAATCGCAGTACCCAGCTGGGACCTCGTGGAGGTTCCGACCCTAGCCAAAGCTACGCCAGTTTTTGAACGACCATAGGCTTCATCCAGCACCTTCGGACCAGCTGATAGCTGGTCAAGCTGGTGCGAGATGTGGAGACAAATAAGGTTTGCAACTCGGACTAGGGAAACCCCTAGTCATTAGAGCTACAAGTTTTATCCGCTCCATTTCGCCTTCATCCTAAGGTTGTCGGCCAACCGGACCAGATTACTCTGGTCAAATTGTCGGCGACTTATCCTCTCCTTGTCTCCTATTCGAACTCAGTTACCTGAGTCATGTTAATCGGAGACTCTGTAGTGGCTATTAGCCGTCTGTCAGTCTTGTCGGTGAGGGTTTCTTTGGCAAAAGTAGCAAAGTCCCTCCAAAGTTTTCGCGTCACGAGTAGGGGGACAGTGGCCGGACACTGTATGTTTTCCCCAACGGCCTGTCGAAGCTTGCATCGTGCTGCGTTGTGCAGACGTGAGGTTATGCACCATGTCATCCTCAGGGGCGCCACACTCGCACACCGGCCCATCACCGAGACTGAACCGACATTAATTGGCAGCAAAGTCCCCGTGACCAGTCAGGAATTGCGATGTGAAGCACCCCGGAGCAATCCATGGGCTCCTCAGTCTCGTCTTGATACTAAGGAGAAAGGCGAAAGTCTTTCTTCCAGTTTCGTCACTGTCCCACCGGTTCTGCCAGAGATCCAAAGTCACCCGCCTCACCATGGCTGCCGCATAGCGGTTTTCATGGAGTGCAGGAATGATTTGGTTCCAGTAAGTGAATTCCTGATCTTTCCGAACGCGGTACAAGGCCGGCCTCTGAACGATCAGTAAATCCACCGGCATTTCCCCGGCAATTACGCATAATGCGCTTGTCGGTGCAGTTCTATAAGTCCTTGTCATTGTTAGTAAAGCGACTCTCTGTGCAGAGAGCATCTTTCTTCTGTCGAAAACTGTCATGAGGTCTTCCCATCCAGCCGCCGCGTAGCACGCCACAGCGCAGAACAGTCCTCGGCAGATGATTTTCATCGTAACGAAGGACAGTCCCCACGCCTTGGGAGCCGCGCGTCGTATGGACAGGAAGTCTCTCTTCAGTCTTTTTGCGATTTGTTCGCAGTACGTCTGTACTCTCAGACCTTCGTCAAGGTGGACACCGAGCAGCTTCACGCTCTTTTTAAGCGGAAGCGGTGCGCCGTCCAGATTAACAACCGGTCCTCGAACAAATCTGTCGGATAGGTACCTTCTTTGGATACATTTCCTACCACCTTTTACTTGAGCTGATCCTCCAGGCAGCCTGGGGTGCCTGAGGAATACCATTTCGGTCTTTGTCTTTGACAAGGTGAGCCCGTTGTCAGAGCACCAGCCGTGAACCTTGTCCACAACTGCCTGGGCTTTTTCCTCAACCTGTCCTCTGGAGTTCCCGGAAACGACTTTAATGAGGTCATCGGCGTAAACGACGAAGTCCTTATCAAACTCTTCTTCCAGGTCCTTCAAAAGGTCATCAAAGACAACATTCCAGGTGCTGGGGCCAAGGACAGAGCCCTGTGAACACCCTTTGCTGGATCTAAGCGAGAAGTTGCTTCCGATGCAGGTTAGGGACATGAGGCGGTTATCGAAATAACTCCTCATGACACCCAGGATGCTGTTTGGACATCCCCTTTTCACAAGGCAGTTGATAACAAGCGGCCATCTCACGTTGTCAAAGGCCCCAGTAATGTCGAATAGAAGAGCCAGGACATATTCCTCACGCTTCCCATCGACATTATGATGCTGAAACTAGCACCCACTTATCAGCACCCAGTTAATTTCTAAAAAAAGTTTAGTTTGGTAATGCAACCTGTTAGAAAACAAAAGCGCGGCTATATTCAGGCCAGCAAAATCAAAACAGAACTTAACCCTAACAAAATACATATTTATGTTTTTTAAAAAATATTATTATATATGTTACGAAGAAGAGATAAAACAATTACAAATAATAAATAAAAAACAAACAAACAAATAAATTAATGTTAACTCCAGCAAAGCTTGAGAAATTTTGTTTTCAGGTACTGGATAATCATCTTCGAAAGTATCAACTCTAGCTCTTCGGCACCGGGTATCACTAAAATAACTTATCTAGAATATTTACTTTAAACTAAAAAAAATTATTTGACCACTCATTTAGCGTACTGGCCCTAGAGAGAAATATTTTTCAATTTCAGCATAACCATCTACGAGAATCTCGACTCCAGGTCTGTGTCACCGGGTCTAACTCAAATATCTCTATTCAGAATATTTAACTTTACCTAAGAAAAAATATTTCGACACTTATTTCGCGTGCAGAGCCGAAATAGAATTTTTATTGACATCCAGGATAGTCATCTCCGAGAATCTCAACTCCAGGTCCGCGTCACCGGGTGTAACTCAAATATTTTGATTCAGAATATTTAACTATACTTAAAAAAAATATTTCGCCAATTATTTCGCGTGCAGAGCCAAATTAGAATTTTTATTGACAACCAGGATAGTCATCTCCGAGAACCTCGACTCCAGGTCCGTGTCACCGGGTCTAACTCACATACCTCGATTCAGAATATTTAACTTTACCTAAATAAAAATATTTACTTTAAACTAAAAACAATTATTTGACCACTCATTTAGCGTACTGGCCCTAGAGAGAAATATTTTTATTCAATCATGAAAGTCATCTCCGAGAATCTCGACTCCAGGTCCGTGTCACCGGGTCTAACTCAAATATCGCTATTCAGAATACCTAAAAAAAATATTTCGCCACTTATTTCGCGTGCAGAGCCAAATTGGAATTTTTATTGACATGCAGGATCCAGATTGACATCCAGGATACAGATTATTTAACTTTACCTAAAAAAAAATATTTCGCCACTTATTTCGCGTGCAGAGCCGAAATAGAATTTTTATTCAATCATGAAAGTCATCTCCGAAAATCTAGACTCCAGTTCCGTGTCACTGGTTCTCAGCGAAATAGCCCGTTTTTTCACTCAAACAATGAAGAAAGAAATTTTTTGCTGGAGGAACGTCAAAATGAACATAATACTGGTAATACAGGATTTATTAAGTAGTTTTATATTTAACATTTAGTTTAAGTAAGTAATTTAAATTAGGCTTCGTTTTACATCAATAATTTAAAATTTGTTTCAAAATTGCTTATAAAAGTCTATTGAAGTTTACTGTCTGTTTGCTGCATTTTTCAATAATTGAAGTTTTTTTATAAAATGATGGTCTATAAATTTTCATAATCTGTATCGAAAGTATTTAAAAAAACTGTTTTGATTTTTCTTTGTGAAAGAAAAAGTTTTAAAATAACTACATTTTCGAATTTTCTATAATCAGGTTAAGTCAACCAAAAATAAATAATACGTTCATGTCACTAGGCAGTTGCACGTAATTGAATGTTGAGACACATTGAAGATCCACGGATTTGATAGTGTTTTCAAACGAAATTGTAAATAACAGACATAAGATAAAAAAAAAGTAATAGAAGAGAATAGTATAAAAGAAAGACAGAAGAAGTAAAAGGAGAAAAAGAACGAAAAGCTCATGTACAATATAATGTGAATTTTACATTAAAATATTATTCATTTTTCAAGGTAATTTATTTAGGATTCGATTTGCCATACAATGTATAATTAAGATTGTTCTTAAAAATTGTGTGTTATTGTATAATTGATACTTTTATTTCCACGATCTCTTCCTACTCGCCTATTTCTGTTTGCTGAAAAACATTAATATTTTATGAGTTGAATTTTGATTATTCCTTTTGTTATGACTAATTAATTTTACCTTTCATTATTTAATATTATTTAATATTATTTAAATAATAATAAATATTTTAAAAAATACTTTTTTCTGGTCAATACTAAAGTGAGACAAAACTAAACGTAAATATTGAGATATTCCTTGCTTATTTTATTTTTCACAATTGAGTGTGCACATCCAATAAATCGTTAAGCTCACGAGTTGCTCACGAGTTTTTTGATTTCTGCTTAAAATATTAGGCAGGCGAAGCACGTAAACTAATGCGTTGTCTACTAATAAACTAATACTGTAAGTGGAAACCAAAAATTCCCTGTGCCTAACGTTTATTTTTACAATATTATTTATTCTTTTCTTATTTTTATTTAATTTTTCTCTTTAATATTTTTATTTATATTTCTTGGTTATTATTTTCTTATCTATTACTTCTTTATTATTTCCTATTTTCTTTTAGTTCTTATTTGTAATTTTAATTTTTTTTGATTGCTTATAATTATTCATTGTTTATAAGGTAGTATATTTTAAATGTTCTTTTCTTCAATATTTCCTATCCTTGTTATTTTTAGTTTTTTTTTCTTTTTACTTATAATGTATTAGCTATAACTGTATTCTTGACTGCATATTTGTTACACGTTTTGTGTTGTAATAATAATTATTATTTTCTTGTTTTTTAATAAGTACTTCACATTGAATAATTATAAAATAAATAAATATTGCATTTATACAAAACAATTTATACCATTATTTCCTGGCGATCTCCAGTTTCCATGGTTCCACCTGGTTTGACCTTTGTGAGCCGGATTCCAAACTCTTTGAGTTTTCTCATCCTTCACCACTCTTGATTTTTCAGCAAGGTTCTCTATTAAATTAACCAAATTAAATGGAGTGTTATATTAAACTTCTTGGAAAATAAAATTTTAATTAATTACCTTTTTCTTTATCGAGTTGATCGTGTTCCATTACCGATTCTTCCTCCTCTTTTTCTGGCAAATTAAGATATAATTGTTATTTTTTAGGCGTTTTGTAGGGCAATTAAAGTGTCGTTAAATACTAACATTTTTTTAAATTTTCAAGTTCGCCATCCATTTTATCAATTTTTTTTAACAAATCTTGAGCCCACTCCGGCGGCACTGACATTTTTTAATTTTTACAACAGTAAAAAAATTTTCAGAAATATATTTTTACGGTTAGGAAAATAAATTTTTTGAAACAAATGCAACACAATTATTTAACGTTTATCGCTATCTAGTGAACAATAGTTACCGACTACCGATTTCAATTAATTGCAGAGAAGATTTTCGGCGGGTGATTTTAATAAAATGATAAGTCTTATTCACCAGGTGGCGATAAAAGTTTATGTAATTATTTTTCAATTGTTTTAAAAAATTTTTAACCCAAACGCTAAATTTTGTTGATATTAAAACAAATTAAGAAATGGCACCTCCACTTTGGTTTCAAGAAATCAATAAAAAACTTACAGCTCTTGATAAAAATATGGAAGATTTCAAGAAATGTAAGTATTTACAAGTG
>WNHD01004130.1:0-13475 GCA_011057455.1 Ganaspis sp. Gsp50
CTTACTTAAAATTAAAAGAATTATTCTCGACTTTTTCTTATATCCACCGTTCTTGAACAAATTCAGGAAATTTTACTGAAGAAAATTTTTCCGTGTAGTGAATCTAAATACAGAATTCTCGGCCTCGACTTCAGTACGTAGACAACGTGGCGTCAAAACTTAACAATTATGTCACAATTTGGGAGCAAAAAACGTTCATTGTGAAGTAGTAATTTTATGAAAAGTCATATATGCAATAATTAATAAAAAATATAACTCAATACAAATACTTTTATAAATTCTCTGTTTCTTTCTCTTTTTATTTAAATATCAGTCCTAAAATATATATTTAAACATTTTGATTCTGAAATACTGCTTACAATTACGGAAATAATAATAAAAATAATATTATGTTAAACAAAATACTATATGTACATAAAAAATTAGAAGGAGGAAAGTTAATTGAAGAAAAAGAGTAACAAGAAAAAAATACAAAATTAGAAAAAAGAATAAAATGATTGGGAGAAAAAAAACAAGAAAGAAAAATAAAGTAATAGAAAGAGAAAGCAGAAGGAGAACAGAAAGAGGAAGATATGAAAATAAATAGAGAAATATGGAGGAAGAGAAAAAATAAAAAGACAAAAACAGAAGAAGAAAACGATTGAGTAAAAGGATGGAAATAAATTGAGAAACAATTGTAAGGAAAAGATGAAAAAGAGGAAAGAAAGGAGGAAGAGAAAAATAAAGAAATTTGGAAAGTGACAATAAAAAAAGTAGACGAAGGGTATAAAATGAAATGAAAGAAAAGAGATGAAGACACGAAAAAGAAGAGATCGAAGAGAAAGAGGACAAGAGAAATGGGAGAAAAAAGAGGAATAGAAGGAGAAGAAACTAGAAAAGCGAGAGATAGTAGAAGAAGGAGAAAAAGAGAAAAAAGTTAAGAAAGAAGAAGAAAGAAAACGAAAATAGAGTAAAGAGAAAGAAGAAGAAACATTGCTTCCCTAGTTATAAGGAAGCAAAAAAGAAGGAAATAAATAAAAAGTAAATAAGAAAGTAGAAGATAAAGAAAAAAAAATTGTCAAGATTACAATGCTTCCCCTATTAGGAAGCAAACAAGAATAAAACAAAAAAGAAGAGGAACAAGAACATGATAAAGTAGGGGAAGGATAAAAGCAGGACGAGAAGAAGGGTGAAAAGAAGATGAAAAATAATGGATTATTATCCAATTTTCATAATTGGATAAATTGGATAATAATCCATTTTTCATCTCCTTCTCACCCACAATGAAGAACAGAGCGAAAAATTGACCAAGTATTGAGGATAAGAAGACGAAGAATATGAAGTGGGAGAAAAAGACAAAGAAGAAACAGGATAAGAGAAATAAATAAAAAAAATACAAGAAGAAGATGAAATATAAACAGTAAGATTATAATTGAATTTTTGAAGATAAAGAACTATTGTTTTCAAAATAATTAAGAAATTAAAAGAAAGGGAATAATGGTAAATGCAAAGGAAAAAATTGGAACAAAAAAAAAGAAGAAGAAATATTAGAAAAAATTAAGAAGAAAGAAAATGAAAAAGAATAAGAAAATGAATAAACGCAAATTAAAATAAAGATATGCTGGAATAGTAAAAGTTGAAGAGAAAAAGCATACAGAAAAGAATGAAGACAAGAGAGAGTCAGAAGAAAGAGCAAATAAGCAGATGAAAGGGAGGAGAATATGAAGAAGGAGAAAATGAAGAATCAAGGAAAATAAGAAAATGAAAAGAGGTTTATAAAAAATAAGAATATAAAGTAGAAGGGGAAGAAAAAGAAGAAATGAAAAAGAAGAAATGAAAAAGAAGAAAAGAAGTCTAAAATAAAGAAAAGAGTAAGGGAAATATAATGAAAGAAGAAGTAGAAAAAGATAATTATAAATTGAATTTTTATAGAAAAAATTTGGTTCCAAGATGAATTAAGAAATAAAAGAAGTAATAAAGAAAAAGGTATAATAAATAAGAAAGCATAGAAAAAAATATTTGACTATTTATTTTAATATTAAGAAAAAGTAGTAGGAAATGTAGGAAAAGAGAAAAAAATAAAATGAAAAATTACTAAAGAAAAACACGAAAAAAACAACTAAAGAAGAAAAATGAATTAAGAAAAAAATTGACATTTATGAGAAAAAGAAAACATGACTAAGGATGAAAATTCACTAAAGAATAAAAATGAAGAAAGACGAAAAATGAAGAAAAAGGAAAAAAGAAAAAAGAAACATGGTTAAAGGAGAAATGTGATTTAAGAAAAAATATGAAACAAGAAGAAAATTTACTAAAGAAGGAAAATGGAAAAAAGATAAAAAAATACTAAAGAAGAAAATTGAATAAATTACAACATTGAAGCATACAAAACTTAAAGAAATAGGAAAAAAGTAAAAAAAAAGGAGAAAAATGACTAAAAAGAAAAAAGACTAAATAAGACAAACGACTAAAAAAGAAAAACGACTAAAGAAGAAGAATGAAAAAAGTGGAAAAATTAAGAAATATGTCAAATAACTAAAGAAGAAAATTGACTAAATGCGAAACATGAAAAAACAGAATAGGAGGAAAAATGACTATAGAAAAAAATGACCAAGGATGGAAAATTAAAAGTAGAAAATTGAAAAAATGACTAAAGAAGAAAATTGACTAAAGAGGAGAATGAAAAAAGAAGAGATTGAAAAAAGAAGAAAATTTACTAAAGGAGAAAAATAAAAAAGAATAAAAATGAAAAAAGCGAAAAATGAAGAAGAAGAAACAAAGTAAAAAAAAGAAAAACGACCATTAAAAAAGATGATTAAAGAAGAGAAATTTTATTTAATTTTGCTTGCTTATAGAGTTATTGTATTTATTTGAATCTTATTCTTAATTTTATTCTTTATTTCAAGAAATGAGAAAAGAAGAAAATTTACTAAAGGAGAAAAACGAATAAGAAGAAAAATGTCTAAGAAAAATTTTTGACTAAAGAATAAAAATAAAATAATTCAAAAGTGAAGAAGCATGACTAAATAAGAAAAATGAAAAAAGGAAGTAAATACAGAGTAATAGCAGAGAAGAAATAGAAGATAGAAAAACGAAATAGAAGGAAAAATTAAAAAATATATCTTGTGATATTAGTTTTAACAATAAATAAATCCCCATTATTAAGCAATATAAATTAATAGTATGAAAAGTTGAAAAATTTGGAAAAAGAATTCTGGGAAAATTTAAATAATATATAAATAGTAATTTTACGACGCATAAAATAAAAAAAGGTTAAAGTTGATTCCTTACACATAATTTGAAATTAAACATCAGAACAAACTTCTGCAAAACCAAATATTCCATAAGATGTAAAAATAAAGAATTCGCAGTCTTGTGTCAAAATTTTTATAACTGTAATTTTTTGTCACATATCTGTAATTACAAAGTCTCCGCTAAATTGGTCTTTTTTCATTTTAATCTAAGATTCGAAACCTTATAGCGTCTTACAGACTTCTAATTAAATATACAATAGTTGCGCGGTTTCGTTGATGAATAAAAGTTTAAGAATGGAAAAAAACGGACAATGAGCAATTTATTGACTCTTGAAAAGCATTTAAATATTGTTTTAACGTCAAAAATAATTTTAGAAGAACAATAACAAATTTTGCTTCGAGTCGCATTTCAATTGTCAACAAGAATATTGAGCAATTTGTGTGGCATTTTTTCTGAAACATGATACCTGACCGAACAATATTTTGTGTTTATATTATTTTTATTTTAAAATATTTTGTTGACTAAGAGAAAATATTAATAACATTTTAAAATTAAAGTCTTTAAAGTCCTTCAAACGAGAATATTGACCCACACTGTTTCTAGGATTAAGTTATTTTAGTTGGGTTTATTTGTGTCTTATTTTTAAAAACTTGTGTTTCGAAAAATCTATAAAGAAGTCGAGAATTAATTTTAACATTAAATATTCTATATATTTTTTCGACCCTGAAGACAAGATGACGTAAGCTAATGAATAATTATGTCACCTTCTCATCATGTTGGTATGGAAGAGATGCCAAGCCAACGACAACATTGAAATTCCACCCTAATTTTTGGAGACAATAAGTAATTTGTTTTGGTTCTCTATGACTTATTTTCATTCTCAAAATTTTCTTTAATGTTTACTTGCTCTCAATTTTTCAATTCATTGTCAACTTCCTTCTAATTTTAACACCTTTTGTACCAAAAATAAAGAGTACAATTATTTCTTTTCTGTTTGTGAATAAACTTATTATGTTTCTTTGAAAATTTTGATAAGAATCGCATTTTGTTTTAAAATCCAGAAAATGGAAATGCATTAAATATTTCGCTCTGCTTTTATTTATCTCTATATTTTTACTTTCTCCATCATTTCTTCTTTTACTTCTTTGTACCTTTTTTCTTTTCTCTCATAATATTTTTCACTCCTGTTCTTTTTGGTATTTATTCTTAAAAAAAAAGAATTTTTCTGGAGTAGGAAACAGTTTCACTAAAATAGGTAAGGTTTTAACTTTTGTAGAGAAATATATTGCTATTTTAGTGAAACATTTCTCTGTAACAGAATTTCTTTTCCGCGCTCTGCATTCTATATACTGATTCCAGATTTTATGTTTTCTTCTTTTTATACTTTTTGTTATTCATCTTTATCTTTATGCAGTTAAACCTCTATAAGTTGAAGTTCCAAGGTGAATACGTAAAACTGCGAGTTAGAGAGGTTTCAACTTATCGAGGGTTTCGAGTTAGAGGTAAATATTAGTTCGAGATATAGTGGTTTTTTCACATTATATTTATGATAATGTACATTTATTTCAATTTACGTTTCGTACTCATTTTAATCGAAAATAAAAAAGTACAGTGATAAGCAAACTCGAACGGCTTTTGAATTATTTTTGGAAGTTGTGTTTGCAAATAAGTGACAATTACTTATTACCTTTGAGAGCACTTCAAGTTATAGAGGAAGTGGAAAATTCGAGTTACAGAGGTGTCGAGAACTAGACTTCGAGTTATAGTAAAGGTTTTCAATTTATACACGGAAAAAACTATCCGGTTGGAATAACTGGAATTCCAGTTAAGTCTCATTTAACATTTTTTTCCAGTTATTTTAACCAGAATTCCGGTTATTTTAACCGGATGTCCGGTAAATTAAACCGGAATTCTGGTTAAAATAACTGGAAAAAAATGTTAAATGAGGCTTAACCGGAATTCCAGTTATTCCAACCGGATAGTTTTTTCCGTGTAGAGGTTCGAGTTATCGAGGTTCTACTGTATTTTCTTTCTTTTCTCTTTGTTTGGTTTCTTCCTCATAATTTTTTGTCTTCTCAATTTTCTCTTGCTACTTTTACCTTTTCATTGACATTGATTTATATTGACTCTTTATCCTATCTTGAACATCCTCCTTTTTTTCTGTTTTATTCTTTCCTTCATTTTGCATTCTACATTTTCTTCTTATCCTCTTCGTTTATGGAAGAAAACTTCTTTTTCTATTCTTCTTTTATGGATTTCTTCACTTCTTTCGTCCCTTCTCTCTCTTTATTTATTAGTTCTCCTTCTTCTATTCTTTTTCCCATCTCTCTTCTTTCTCCCTTCTTTATATTTCTTCTCTTATTTTTTATCTTTCTGTTCTTTCCCCTCTTTCTTTTTTATCTATTTCTCTTCTTTCTCCTCTTTCATCCCCTCTTCTTTATCTTTCTTCTCCTCTTACTGTTCTTTCCCCACTTTCTCTTCTTTTTCCTATTCATCTTTTCTCACGTCCTCTCCCTCTTTCATCTCTTCCTCCTCTTTCTCCATTTTCTACTATTTTTCATATATATCTTCCTTTATCCATTCTCCTTTTTTATCTCTTTTTTATCTTTCTGTTCTATCTCCCGTTTCTATTTATTTTCCCATTTATCTTCTTTCTCCTTCTTCCCCTCTTTCATCCCTTCCCCTTCTTTCTCCTCTGTCTCTTCTTTTATTACTTCTCTTTCCTTATTTTTCTTCTTCTCTTTCCCTTATTTCTCCTCTTCCTGCTCTTCCTTCTATTTATCTTCTTTTTCCTATGTATTTTTCTTTTCCTTTTTCGCTTCTTTCATCTTTTCCTCTTCTTTCTGTTCTTTCATTTTTCTCATCCATCTATTCTTTCTCTCTTTTGCTTCCTCATAGGGAAGCCTTGTTTATTTTTTCTTCCTTTGTTTCTCTTATTTTACCTCGTACTGTTCTATCTCCTGTTTCTGTTCTTTTTCCTATTTATCTCCTTGTAAAGATATTCGATTCTTGGCCCTTACGAAATTTACGACGCGTGCGTGAAGTATGCCGATGTCTTGAGACCGTGAGTCGGTATCAGAAAGTTGAACTGATTTCTGATTGGTGAGCGCTCCTTTCGGCGCAGAACCGTGCGCAGTGCGAACTCGCTGCGGAGTGGATTCATCGAAACGCATGAAAGAAGCGTGTTTCGCGGCGCTCAGGGCAGTCTTTGAAGAGCCTCCGGAGAGGTGTTATCTTCCCTGGAAGACCAGCCGGTAGCACCACGGTAGCACCGAGCTGATAATTACAAAAGACAGAATAAACGTAGATCTGTAATGATGTTAATTTAATTAAATGTCTAATTTAATTCTCCTTTTTTACTCCTTTTCGTCGTTGCCTTTTTTCTGCCTTTTTCCTTCTTCCATCTCTTCTCCATCTTTAACTTTCATCTCCTGTTTCTCCTCTTTCTTTTCTTTCTCCTCTTTCTTTTCTTTCTCCTCTTTCTTTTCTTTCTCCTCTTTCTTCTCCATTTCCTCGTTTCACTCTCTAAATTTGAATTAGTCATTTTCTACTAATGAATAGGGAAAAAGTCGTCCACCTATTGAATTAGTGTTTTACTAATTGTTAGTAGAAGGCTACTAATTTTTTAGTAGAATATAACTATTTTTTAGTTGAAAATTACTAATTGAAATAGTAAAATTCGATTATTTAAATTAGTAGAAAACTACTAATTCAATTCCTAATTTTCTACTAAGAAAATAGTGATATTCTACTAAAAAATGAGTAGTTTTCTACTAACAGTAAGTAAAATGTTACTAATTCAATAGGTGGACGACTTTTCTCCTATTCATTACTAGAAAACGACTAATTCAAATTTAGAGAGCACTCTTTTCATCTTTCATCCCTTCTATTTTTTCTCTTTCTCTTCATCTCTTCTTTCTCCTCTCTCCCTCCTTCTTTTCTCTATCTCCTATCTTTTTCCGCTTTCTTCTGTTTCTGTTCTTTCCCCTCTTTCACTTCGTTCCCCTTTTTCGTCTTCTCTGTCTTCCTCTTCTTTCTGCTCTTCCCACTTTCTTTCCTCTTTAATCGAGTATCATTCTTTCTCCTCTTTCTTCTTTTCCTCGTCTTAACCCTATTTTCTCCTTTTCTATTAATTATTTTTCATTCTAAATTGTTGCTCATTTTCTCTCTTTCATCTCTTTTGTTGTGTCCTTTCTTGTCATCCTTTCACGGAAAAAAATAAGTTAGCTGCCAATATTTAGTCATCATAGCTAAAATTTCGCTAAGCCACCTAACATGTTTGCTAAGACAGCTAAAAGTTCGCTGTGGTAGCTAACGATTTCGATACTATAGCGAAAAATAGTTATTTGAAATACGGACAGCGAAATATTTAGCTGTGGGATCTTCACATTTTTAGCTAGAACAGCGAACTATTAGCTATCTTAGCAAACATGTTAGTTGAGTTAGCTAATGCGTTAGCTATGATGACTAAATATTGACAGCTAACTGGTGTTAGCTGCAGCAGCTAACTTATTTTTTTCCGCTCATAAAAATATACATAAAATATTGAGTTTCATTAAAATCGGTATAATAAGCCGTTTTGGGAATTTTATCACGATTTTTTGTTTCGTGGGTCATTCGTTAATTGATAATAAATCGGAATCTACTAATTTACAACTTGCGATGGAATCTCAATGTCGAAATATCAATATTTCCAAACAAATAGGTTGTATATTTAAAAATTTCTTTACTGCGAATCGACTTATAAAAAGACAATTATCATCGCTCTTATCTTCAAATGTACATTTTTGATTAAAAGCATCTCTATCATTGATTCTGTTATTGAAAATATTTTCATTCAGACTTTTGTAAGAATCGAATTAGCGTAACTGAATTACTATCCAGTGTATCAATTTTATTTTTGCATTTTATCATATCGAGTATCCTAATTAACGTCAAGTTACTTTGAAAAACAATCTTTATTGATTATGCTTACGGGTGATTCTACAAAATGAGGCAATTTTGTCCGTCTTGAGTTTCTTTACATTACATTCTTATTTCACATTGAATTTTCATCTTTTAGTCAAAAAGTGGTGAAATTCTTAGTATTCTGACAGTTCCAATGGCAAGATATGCGGATTTAAAATTAAAGTTCAAAATAGAGTGAAAAATAATTCTTTTGTGTGTGGCGCGGTCTGAAGAACGGGACCTTAGAAGAATTGTAGGTTCAACAGTTTTAACTTAATTGAAGCTCCATTTTTAATTATATGCAGACAAAACAGATAATATACTTAGAAAGTATTCATAAAAACTCCTTTTGATTGCAAAAAATTAAAAGAACGAATCTTAGTCAATTTAAAATTATTATCAAACGTAACCTACAATCATTAGCTTCTAAGGTCCCTTTCTTCGAAGCGGGATACATATCTTTTTATGAAGAAATGACAAAAATGAAACTTTATGGAATATAAATTTTTGTGCGCGTTTTCCTTCTAGCCTCAAAAAACAAGAAATTTGAATTTAAATTGTTGTAGCATTTATAAAAACGATTGAAAAAATGTCAGACTCATACTAACGTGGTCTTTGAAGTATTACCATTAACTTAAGCCAAGAAAACTTAAAAAATATTTAGTAGTTCCCGAGATATGACTCCAAACGCCAGCGCATGTAAATCGGCCAAACTCAGATTTTACCTGAAAGTGGCCTTTGAGGTTCAGTTTGGCCGATTTACATGCGCTGACATTTGGAGTCATATCTCGGGAACTACTGAATATTTTGTAAGTTTTCTTGGCTTAAGTTAATGGTAATATTTCAAAGACCAAGTTAGTATAAGTCTGGCATTCTTTCAATCATTTTTATAAATTCTGCAACAATTTAAACTCAAATTTTTTGTTTTTTGAGGCTAGAAAGAAAACGCGAACAAACATTTAAATTCTGACCTCGGATTCGGAATCAGGGACCTAAAATAATATAAAGAAGAATATAAAGATTTCAAGGACTGAAATGGTTTTTATACGAAGATGACAAAGGAGCAATAATTGCAACTGGGTGACAATTAGCACTGACCTAGGGAACAACTCGAGGTCGCCGATGGCACAGATTCAGAGTGTGTATATTGAGGCGTTATAAGAGATGATTGGTTAGCTGCTGTAGGTTTAGTACATACACACACATATATATTAGGTGTATACACACTGGGCGATGCCAATTGCACACATCCGCAATTTTGCCTCCAAGTGGCACGCTTATGTTATATAGAATGACTTCTTAGATTTTACTTAAGCGGCTCAAGACGTAACTGCAGATACCAGAGTAGCAACAATCTAATAACTAATAATTAATTACTCATTACCTTGACTCTGATAAATGATAATTATCTTATTAGCATAACTATTAACTGTTTTCGATCTGCAATTTTTTGCCAACCTTATTCTTTTTGATTGATCTCATTTCTATTCCAACAACTTTGCTACCATGTAATATTTTAATCTTTGACAGTTGTTACAAATTCCTCAATTTTTTCCTTTCAGGAGCACCTTTTTATCAGCAGGGGAATCTGCTTTAATGTACATCAAACATTTTCAAGGTAGTCTCGTATTCATAATATCCAGTTATTTTGCAAGTGGTTTTTTCAACTTTTTGCTCTGGTCATAAAATGCGAAAAAGCGGAAAACGAAATTGGGAATTTGTAATGTGCAGAAGAAAAAGCAATGTGGAGACAAAAAAGTGAACTTGAAATAGAGTCGAAGAAACTGAACTGGTTTTTCGTGTTTGCTCTTCCTCATTTTAAAGTTCGTTATTTATTTTGCTAATATTCAGGTTGGAGTTCTTATAAAATTTAGTATCTCTCGATGCTTTGATAAACGTGTATAAAGAATCAATATTTTATGGAAGATTTATTGTAAAATGCAATGTAATGTACACTGTAACGTCTAATGTAAAGTTGAAAGTAACGCACAATGTAACTTACAATATAATGCACAATATGACATACAATGTAACGTACAATGTAACGTACAATGTAACGTAGTATGTAATGTACAGTGTAACGTAAAATAAATAATGTAACATACAATTTAGCATACAATGTAACAATGTAACGTTCAATGTAACGCACAATGTAACGTACAATGTAACAATGTAATATTCCATGTAACGCGCAATGTCACGCACAATGTAACGCACAATGTAAAGTACAATGTAACGTACAATATAACGTACAACATGTAACATACAATGTAACGTACAATGTAATGCACATTATGACCTACAATGTAACGTACAATGTAACGTACAGTGTAACGTAAAATATGTAACATGCAATGTAGCGTACAATGTAACAATGTAACGTGGAATGTAATGCACAATGTAACATACAATGTAACGTAGAATGTAACAATGTAATATTCAATGTAACGAGCAATGTAACGCACAATGTAACATACAACATGTAACATATAATGTAACGAACACTGTAACAATGTAATATTCAATGTAACGCGCAATGTAATGCACAATGTAACGTACAATGTAATGAACAATGTAACGTAGAATGTAATGCACAATGTGACGTACAATGTAACGATCAATGTAACGCATAATGTAGACAATTACACATTGTATCATATATTGCATAATATTAGTAAATTATAACACACATATTTATATAATTATAGTTTCATTCTTTTGCTTTTTGTATATACATCAATGTTATTTACAATTAATTAATTTGACCTATGAGCGATTCTCGCTGTTTCATTGAATCATGTGAAATGCCTAATAAAAAATGATAGAGGATCATAAAAATTCAATATCCTTTAAGATTTATGAGAGCTATTACTTTCGGTGTTCTTAAGAGTCTTAAAAAGCATCTTGCCTATATAAAATGTTATATTTATATATAAAGTATTTACATTTTAATAAAAAATTCTTCACTTCTTTTCGGCTCTTTCGTAAATGATAATTTTGCTTCCAGAGCATATAAAACAAGCCGTATTTAGAAAAAAGTGTCATCGTCATCGTATACTGCACTATATCCTGTATTTTATAATTACTCAATTTCTGACATTCTGCGCTCATTTGGAAAACAGTTTTATAAAATTGAACTTGGTTTTTATATATCTAGTCAATTTGGTGGGTATCAACTTCAATTGAAACTGAAGTTTTTACCTCATTTTTATTTTCAAGTTCAATTTAATTTTGAAGCTTTCTTTGGATTTTAAGTTTACTTTTGTTAAGTCCACACTGAAAAGAAACAAATTAGCTATTATACGTAATTAGCTACTTATTAGCTACACTGAGAGAAAAGAATTCCTGAAACAAGAATAAAAATATACTTACAACTTATTCTTGTTTCAAGAATATTTTCGATTCGTTATAAGAATTTTTAGGTCCGAATCTAAGAATAAAGTAGATTAGATCCAATGCATTTTTGCATTGAACCAAGAAAACTTTTCTCTCAGTGTATAGTAGTTATATTATATTATATTAGCATAAATATTTTATATTATGTATCAGTATGTTAGCAAAACATGTCAACTACTCCATCTAATTCTTAGATATATTACAGTAATATTAGTTATCCATATAACAGTAAACTAAATTAGTTGGAAGAACTAAGAATTTGCTGCAATGAATAACTTTGGTTTCTAAGTCCATTTTGGTTTCTTAATCTATTTTGGTTTCTAAGTCCACTTTGGTTCCTAAATCTACTTTGGTTTCTAAGTCCACTTTGGGTTTAAAGCTTACTTCGAATTTTACGTCCGTTTTGGTTTCTAAGTCCATTTTGGTGTCTTAATCTATTTTTGTTTCTAAGTCCACTTTGGTTTCTAAGTTCATTTTGGTTTCTAAGTCCATTTTGGTTTCTTAATCTATTTTAGTTTCTAAGTCCACTTTGATTTCTATGTCCACTTTGGTTCCTAAATCTACTTTGGTTTCTAAGTCCATTTTGGGTTTAAAGCTTACTTCGAATTTTACGTCCGTTTTGGTTTCTTAATCTATTTTGGTTTCTAAGTCCACTTTGATTTGTATGTCCACTTTGGTTTCTTAGTCCACTTTGGGTTTAAAGATTACTTCGAATTTTACGTCCATTTTGGTTTCTTAATCTATTTTGGTTTCAAAGTCCACTTTGGTTTCTAAGTTCATTTTGGTTTCTAAGTTCATTTTGGTTTCTAAGTCCATTTTGGTTTCTAAATCCATTTTGGTTCCTAAATCCACTTTGGTTTCTAAGTCCACTTTGGGTTTAAAGCTCACTTCGAATTTTACGTCCGTTTTGGTGTTCAAGTTCGATTTACTTTCGAAGCTAATGGACATGCTTGGCAACATTAATTATTTCTGTAACTTCAGCAATTATAGTGATAAGTCTAATGAGGTTGTTAGATGCTGATTGCAAATTATTGATCTTAGATTAAGAAGAGATTTAAATGAGTGGCATAACGACTGTTGATTTTTTGTCAAACTATACAGTAACAAACGAAAGCCGATGTTATCTCATTGGGGACCTCATTTTCAGTCATGTACATATACACAAAGTCCATTTACATTCGTATCATGACGCTCTCTTTTCAGCAGTAAACAGAAAAGTTACCTCGTTGTGCAACACTCTACAATGCATGCTAATTTTACGACCAAGATCTTCGGGTCATTCTATCAACACGACACGTAATGCTAAGTGCATTATTGTTTAACATCAAATTTCTTTTACGGAATATCTTTCGATTAACACTTGCATTGCAGTTTCAGTTTCAAGCTTTGCTATTAATTCGTCATTAAAAACTTTTGTAGTAGTTTGTCACTGTTGCGACGCTTTTGTCATGAACAATGATTCGAATTTCAAGAATAATTTTTTAACTGTCGGAACGAATTTAACATACAATGTAGCGTGCAATGTAACATCTTGCAATTTAACTCAAAATCAACTTCATTTAATGAAAAAATCAAGCTCAATTTCAACATAAACTTTAAGACAAAAGCTCAATTTTAACGAAAGTAAAAAATGTTATCTTTTGTTTGGCAAGATCGTTTATCTGAAAATAAAGTTTATTAAATAATACGAGTTATGTTTTTCATATATCATTTAATTAACTTTACAATTGTGATTTTAAATTCACAAAGTTATTTATATGAGAAACCCTCAGATACACAGTTTTAGGAAAATCTGACAATCTGATCGATATTTTGTCCGCCATTTTGAGTCCGACATTTTGTTTCTTGAAATTTTTGTTAAAATTTTCAAGTTTGGGACATCCCCTTAGTGTTAATAT
>WNHD01004131.1:0-13406 GCA_011057455.1 Ganaspis sp. Gsp50
ATGAAAAAGATGTCAATGTTACTTTTTTTTAATTTTAAATTTTTTCTCTATGAGGAAGCAAAATGTTCATAAAATGAACATAATTTTCCACTAGTTTAAAAATATCAAATGTCATGAGTAACATTTTGTGCGATTAGTAATTTATGGTAAATGTTTGTCGTGTTAATTTCATAATTATGTTGAATAAGTTAGTACATTTTGTACTGGGATGATAATTATATTGTACAATTTTAATCGTATAAAAACCTAATAGTACAAAAATCTAATAGTAGAAACATCTGTTAGTATAAAAATCTAATAGTATGAAAATCTAATAGTAGAAACATCTATTAGTATAAAAATCTAATAGTGGAAGCATCTATTAGTATAAAAATGTAATAGTATGAGAATCTAATAGTATGAAAATCTAATAGTATAAAAATCTAATAATATAAAAATCTAATAGTATAAAAATTTGCAATCAAGTAAAAATATACGTATAGGACAAAAATTACGTAGAACAAAAATTAAATATTAAATAGAAAGTAAGCAGTATAAAAATTAAGTAGTGTAAAAATAGTATAATAATTATAAAGTATAATAATTACACAGTATAGTAATAATTACTTACATGCGTAATATAAGCACAAGTTCAATTTTGTTCAGTAATTATAATGATTTTCATATTTTTTGCATTAACTATAAGACTTGAAAAGTTGACAAAAATATAAAAATCAGAAACTTTAACTGAATCTTTTTGATTAAGACGAGCTAATCATAAATCTAATTACAGAAAGTAGAAAAATTTAATTATAAGCTCATCGCGTAAGTTAATTCATCAAATGCTTCAAACTTTAATGAGAAACCTAAGTCAGAATTAAGATTAACGCAATTTCACATTTAGATCACAGGTGTGTCGAGATTTTCAGCACAATTTGCATTCCCAGAATAGTAATAATAATAATTTGTCTACATCTGTACACAGACAAATAAAGATCTGAATCTATGTAGAACTAGAAGTCGGTGCGATACAAGTTACTCCATCTGACACACACACATGTGTAATTTCATTTCTAGTTATCATCTCATCATTATGTAGCTTCAATCAACGCTGCACTATTTCCTCATAGTACTTTTAGTTCAAAAGGGCAAATTTTACTCTAAGCAAAAATTTCTTTATTTAAACGTCAGACACAAATATTTTTCAAAGCTGAGTGGAAGCATTGATATATAGTAGGATGCACTTCGAATTCCAAAGCGTTGATTTTTTGGCACATTTCAAATTGCGGATGTTGATGCTTGGACGTTCTCCAAATTAGAGGCGTTGACAGTTTGACACATATTCGAAATTGCAGACGTTGATAATTTAACGCATTACAAATTTGAAACATTAAACATTACAAAGAAACGTTAAACTATTTACAAATTTGAAACCTTTAAGTTTACTTAAAAGTACCAAATTGATATAAAAAATGTCAAATTGATGAAGATTTTGTGATCAATTTGATACTTTTTGTGATCAAGTTGATCAAATTGATATTAATAATATCAAATTGATGAAGATTTTGTGATCAAGTTGATCAAATTGATATTAAAAATATCAAATTGATGAAGATTTTCTGATCAATTTGATACTTTTTGGTATTAAGTTGACACTTTCAAGAAAACTGTGCTTTAAACGTCACAACGATTTGTAACGTTGACCTTATAACTTTCCAAATTAGAATAATAGTTGAAGATTATATACGTCAGGTTGTTTGTTTAATTCAAATTAATAGTAGTTATAGATGTCAGGTTTTTTCATTATTAAAAAATCTATTGATTATTAATTTTAAAATTATTATTTATGCAAAATAACTTTAAATATTTTGCTAGGTTGTATGGGATTATTGCAGTTATTTTATATATTAATCATCTGAAGAGGCTCTTCGTCGAGAAGCGAAAAGCTTAATGAATTATGACAAAAATATTTGTATAAATAATCATTTTAAAATTAATAATCAATGGATCTTTTAATAATAAAAAAAAACAACCTAACATCCGTAAATAGTTGAAGATATTACACAAATATCGTTTATTTATAATTTATTGCTCGTTTATCTGTAAATAAATAAATCAATAAAATCTTGCCAAAACGATGAAAATTCCAAAAAATAATCCCTATAAAATTAATAAGAAAGTAAATAATAAAATCAAATAATAAGAAATAATAATAATCTAATAAGAACTCGATCATGAATATTATATTGATTCCAAGAAGCAAGAGCGGATATAATTAAAATTGAACACATTGATAATTAAACTTCAAATTCGAAACGTTAAAAGTTGAATGAATTTCAAATTAAGGAAAGCGTTGATAATTAAATGCATGATTTCGAAATGGATTTAAAAAACCGGCGAACTCGAAAATTGCTCTTGATTCTTGATTCTCTTATTACTTTTTATTTCGATTACTTTTTGGGCTCTTATTGCGAAGTTTGTTTCCACTTTTTATTGTGCAACAGTTTGAGGAAGAAAAAAGGAAGTGTTTCGGTTGAAAGTCAGCACAGGTGGAGTCTTGTCGTGTGACCAGTGGGAGGAACCGGTAATTGAAAGGTTCTGGAAACAGACGGTCGCCACCGTAAAACGTACGAGTGTTATTAATAACGATGTAATCAATTACAAGTTTCTCCGTCCTGAAACCTCATATTGTACCCTTCGTGGGCCACGACGCGACCCTGTAAAGGGCCGTAAAGGGTCGTGAGGCGCCGCTCCTAACCGAGACGTGCTTCAACTAACTCGTAAAACTCATCTGCGGTCATATCCTACGCTTCGTGTAATATACGAAAGCTCTAAACCAAAGTCTATTCTATCCTATTCTATCCTAACTTACCTTTACTATCCTACAGCTCCATCCTCTCTTTCGCTAAAAGAAAAAATCTCCAGTGCCGTAAAAATTGCGACTCGGCGAAAAACGATAAAATCGGCGAAAATAAATTAAGCTTAAAACGTGAAAAGCTTCAGAAAAGCTTATAAAAGGAAAACAGATCGATACATTGAAAGCATCAACTATACATTTACATCGTGAATTTCAGTTCGAAATGAATATTTGAATTTCAGTTCAAAGTGAATCTTTGGATTTTAGTTTATAAAGAGAATCTTTGGATTTTAGTTCAAAGTGAATCATTTCCTTGGATAGTGTGTTTTCGGAAGTTACGATACGAAAAATATTGAACACGAATACACTATTGGCGTAACAAAATAATAGCATATATAATACAATATATTGTAAGATTAAATGTCATTATAAAAAAAATATATTAAAATAGTATATTAAAGTATATTAAAGAAAGCGAATATTAAATCCAGAGAATGAAAAAGATTTGCTTGAAGAGTAATTTGTGTTCGCTAAAATTCACATGTTTGGTAGTTTTCAAATTACAAAGATGGTATCAAGGAGTGAAACAATTTGAGGAAGAGATGAAGAAGAGATTGAGCAAAGATCACAGGTGAATACCGAGAAAAGAGGCGAGTCTCTTTTCTTGCAGTGTCTGGTCAGGTAGCTTTCGGTAGCAACAAGAGTAAGATACCTTCAAGACATCGAACTTGGTAAAAAATTACTCTTACAAGAAAACCAAACCATTTCCCATACAAGGCATATTGTTTCTACAATGCACATAAAAAATCTGCTATATAGCAATCAAACAAAAATTGCATTAAATTGCAACCAAATAAGTACATCTGCAAGAGAAGGGTGAAGAAAATGCTCTATCTTTTGTAATATAGTAGTTTAAAAAATGAATTTGGAACTGTGGTAACGAGCGGAATGTGTGAAACTAAAAAAGCGTGGGTCCGGTTTGTGATGAAACACAGCCGGAATGACCCGTCAAGATGCGTTGCAAATGTAACCTGAGACTTGAGCAGCAGAGATATTAATCCACTGACAACTACGTTAGCAAGTCAAAAGAACACTTCATCTTGAGTGTATGTGTACCGGGTGTACATAAAGAATCAAAATTTTCTTTTGACCATCACTGTCGCCGACATCATATTCTTTAGACAATTAACCAACGATTTAGACCCAAAATTAATATATTACTTATTTTATTATTATAATGGGCGTGTCAAGCTCGATGATTATTCTTTATTTTTATATTAATACTATTAATTTTTAATTATTGTTTTGTATTTTTTTATTATTATTATCATAACCTCTTTTTACGTAACCGCGGAAAATTGAACTAAGATTGTGCTTGAATCAACCACAATTAGTAACAAGTCACTTTTTTTGAAAATCAAATCGATTCTAAATCGATTCAGTTTGTGTTAGGTTTTTTGACAAAAGTCGATTTAATAGATAGTATTTTATTTATTTATTTAAGAAAATACTAGTTCCTAGTAGGTACTAAATGTTAATAATTTGCATTATTAATATTACATTCTTTTTATCGTTGACTGAAAAAAGAGTTTAAAAAGTTGTCTGTTACTCTTTTTTCAAAAAAGGGGATAATTTAGTTGTTGTTGGACTTTAGAGAAGTGAAACTGGTAGGCTTTGGCGGTAACCTTCCGTCTCTGCGACATCGTTATCAGCGTCGGATCAGTCGTAGAAAAATTAAAAAAACAAATTTTCGAGGAATATTCGCCGGCCTTTGAGCTTACCTTCTTTCGGTTTCGCGGAATAAATTCGTCTGGAGAAGATTAGATAAATTGATCTAGTTTAAAATTAAAGTCTTTGTTTCGCTGCATTTTATGTTCTCGAAAAACAAAGAAACTTTTTTTGTTCTACAGCATGTAGAAAAGACACTGAAAAAACTGTTTCTTTTATTCTATAATTATTAATAGTCTATAATTTATTCTATTTTAATAGATATAGCAGAAATGTTTATTATATCACTTGAACTAACAATCTTACTTATCTTTTTTATGGCAAATTTGTTAATAATATATTATTAACAAATTTGCCATAAATAATATATTATTAACAAATTTGCCATAAAAAAGATATAAGAATTGTTATAACAATTCGGATTTAAAATTTAAATAATTTTTATAAGTTATTTTTTTATAATTTTTTTTAGTTTCGAAAGCTTTAGAAACTTCTTTTCTGTGCATCATTTTTTAAATGAAATCTCTTGATTAAGGAATTTCAGTATACCACAAGCTGAAAAATCCATCAAATTAAATTACAGATCTTTATTTTGATTATTCATTAAATCATTATTTTTTATTACACTCGCTGTATCTTTGCGACTCACGTATCGATATGCACAGCCCGTAAATGTCAAGTACGCAATTTAAAAAGCGGGTTCATTAATTAAGAAACGCAAAACTTCCTCTATTAAAAGCCTTCTCATTAAACCTTTTCAAATATTAAATTAAAATTTTTCAATTTTATATCGTTTCTATAACGTAAATTTTAATTTCACTCCTTTCAAAAACTTGTTTCATTTTTTTCTTTCGTCGATTTTTGTTCTTATTTTCTGAAGTTTAAATATCTTCAATTTAAATATCTTCAATTCTATATTAATATAACAGATATAGAATATATCTATATTAATAGAATAGAATAGCCTCATTTTTCAATTTCATATTTAAATTTAAATTAATTTCATGTTTAAATGTAAATTAATTTCATATTTAAATTTAAATTAATTTCATATTTAAGTTTCAATTAATTGTTTTAATTTACTCTTGCTGTGAATCTTAATTTCAATCATAATAAATCTCAATTTTAAAAACCAATTAAAACGATATAATCTTGATGATAATAGGGTATTATGAAAAAAGTTTAAGTTACGCCTTAGGATCTATTAGATAATCAGATGAGTCAAGAGGCTTAAGTCATAAGTGAAAATGTATCTTTGAATGGCTTTTGACGAATGTCAAGACACTTATCGGATATCAAACACTTTGCACTTTAAAGTACTGTAAGAGATCTCGAAAGCCTACTTTTTAAGTGGAGTTCTACGAGATACTTCACCGTTTTTCATCTTTATTGTGTTAGCATACACCACAGCACTCAAGTCCCCTCGACCACCTTACACAGATTGAAGAGTAAATAATAATAAATGTAGGCACATGTGTGTAAAGAGTATTAGCACTTTAATTTTAAAACTAGTGAAAAGGACTATTTCTTTAAGAAAATATCATAATATAATAATCTGTATAATAGAAAGATATCTTAAATACCTCTTTTTCGAAAACAAAAAAGCTTTTCGAAAAAAATGTTTTCGAAAAAAAGTGTTTTCAAAAAAAAGTGTTTTCAAAAAAAGTGTTTTCGAATAAAAAAAGTGTTTCGAGTTAGTAAAGTAAAAATGGAGAGAAGAAGTTAGTAAAATAACTTGTACCAAGTTTCCGAGATCTTAAGTAGACGAAAGCCCACATGACTGTAAAACAAGGCTTATTTCTCATAGCGCATTTTCACCGCGTGGCGTATAACACATAACCCGACTTTACGATCCATATATACCAAGTTTATTCTTTTATTACGAATAACGAATATTCCCTGACCCTCCGTATGCACCGTATTATACTGTCTTTACGTGATGCAAGTCGAATTTTACGGAACATCAACACCTTATGCCTTTTTATGCGCACCATGTACATATTTTCGAGTTTACAAACATTAACGGCATTTTAAAAAAATAATTAATGTCACTTATTTCAATAAACTACGATTACTTAGCTAATGGTTTTATACCATATGGAATATTAGTTCGATAATAATTATATACTGTACCATAGGAGATCAGTTTCTTTTCTATTACAAATTAGTTTGCTAATTTTAATTTTAATTTTTAGTTTGCTAGACTATAGTCTAGTCTATTCGTGTATACACGAATTAGTATGCTTATAATTTATATATAACATTAGAATGTTTAAGAGTTCATTTAATTTAACGTTAATTTCCCGTGTAGAAAAATTTCGTGGCGCTAGCTAGCAGCGCTAGATACATGGTAATTTTGCATAAATCTCGCACTGCTAGCTAGCGCCACGAAATTTTTCTACACGGGTTAACGTTTTTAATTTATTATGAAATTTCATGATTATTGAAATAAAACCGCACGTGTATCGAAATTGCTATTTTAAAAATGTAAAATTACAAATGGATTAAAATTACCCAATTGAAGCAGCACGCGATCTTAAAATCTTCGAAAATCAATACTGGCAATCCAACTGATGACCAATTATTCCCTTTTAGATTTATGAGTTTGCAGTGTTTTGAACGAGAAGCATGCTTCGCTTACACACTTGCTAAGCGAAAATCACTTTGTGCATCATAATTATACGCTCTCTTGCTCAATCTCTCAATAACTCAAGACCATGATTACCGATCATGAATAAGAGAACTTCCAACCCTCGCCATTTATCTCTCACTTTTTTGCTACATTAAACTGAAGACGATTGATTTAGAAAAAGTAGAGAAACCTTTCTTATGCGAAAGCGATACAAAATACCAATATTCCAAACTACCAGAATGATTGAGAATGTAGAATAATTGATTGAAAAGAAAAACTAATGCCAATGAACTAAAAAATGAATGACATAATGATGACCCTTGATGACCCATGATGATAACCCTTGATATGCCAAAACTGCAAATGATTAAAATCTTGCAAAATCTCCTTGATTTTCAAGCAACTTTTAAAAAAAACTATAAGAATCCAAAAGAAAATAAAAATTGATATACAATCGCACCGTGAAGTTAAAATTTGCAAATACAAAAACAAATGTTTGTACGAGGTTGGCATAAGTTTGTGGAGGAGAAACTTTTTATGGTGTTTTTATGTTGCCATACTCTACGTCTGGATGGAATACAGTGTTCCATAGAAGAGCGAGGAGAACTAGAAACCTGGGACAATATCCCTTCGTCCTTACTTACTCATCGCTTAAACAAATTAAAGAATCGTCCACCTTCCTGGTTTATGAGCAGTTCTGGGTACAATGTGAATCCTGAATCTTTAATAATGCTCTCTGGAGACAGCAGGGTATTCTGCACTCATGTATATTTCTTCCTCGAGTCTTATTTCTGCAATTTTCCTACTTTCTGATGTTGTCGAGTTCTTCTTGTAAAATGTTAAAGACTTCATCTCAAACAACTTTTAATTACACATTTTTTACATTCTCATCAATAATGAGAAGGCATTTATTTTTCTATGCATATATGTATTTTGTATACTAAATCGATTTTATAATATATTTATCATCTATTTCGTGATTTAAAAAATCTTACACGAATCGCTAAATAAATTGATAACTTCAGAGGAAAAACAAAATGTTAAATTTCAAAATGAACTTGAATTTTTGCAGGCATGCCTATAAAATTCCAATTTACATTGGAATTTAAAAGGTGATGCATTGAAAAATAACAGTTTGTTTTTCCTGTGTTGTAATCACTTAAACGATTCATAACTTCTGATTATTATAAGTCTTGAAAACCTGATTCAATAAATGAAATTTGCTTTTGATTTTCTTTTTCATTAAAATGTGAACACAATTACAATTCTTCTTGTTCTTCTTAAACACAATTACAATTAAAACACTTATTATATCATCAATTTCGAGCATTAAATTCACGCAAAAAATATCATCTACAAATTCCGTAATAAACGCTATAAAGGAAAGTTTCATTAAATTTCCTGTGCTGTTGAAATGAATAATTTATTTAATTGCTGATTTAGTTACTCGCTCGTCAGAGAAATGAGAAAAAATGGGGGCATTTTTGCCATAAATGTTCCATACTGGCTCTACAGACGCGTTATTATCTTGACGGATCAACAGTTACGCAAAATGTCGAACAGGAATGTCAGGATTTATACTGATTAGGAGAAATGTTGTTTGTGAGGACAAATAGAGTGAATGCTACTGATGTTAAACTGTTTTGACACTAACAGTACTAAAGCACATACTGATAAATTGTTTCGTCTCTTTAGCAGACAAAATAATTAAACAGGAGTGAGATATTAACATCACTTTTGTCACGACAAGTTGTTCAATCGTTTAGCTTTTTTCTATTTCAAATTGCTCTATTTTAAATTTGGTCTCATTGAAAATTGGTCTCTTTGAAAATTGGTCTCATTGAAAATTGGTCTCGTTCAAAATTGGTCTCTTTGAAAATTGGTCTCATTGAAAATTGGTCTCATTGAAAATTGGTCTCGTTCAAAATTGGTCTCATTGAAAATTGGTCTCGTTCAAAATTGGTCTCATTGAAAATTGGTCATGTTCAAAATTGGTCTCATTGAAAAATGGTCTCATTGAAATTTCGTGCGAATTCGTTTCGAGTTATTTTTTACCAGTGCTAAAGTACATAGACGGTGGCGCCCTCTCACTGGATTATATTTATTTCATTTTGTTTTAACACCAATTTAGGGTTAAAGTAGCACTTATTATTTCTAGTGTAATAAATGCTAAATGACATAAATTAGCATTCGATGATTATTTTCTACTTCAAAACTTTTTCGCGCCCAATTCGTCCGATTCTCGATTCCTCCCTTAAGCACAAAAATGAAGCATCAAACATAGTGTTAAAAGTGATAAATTAAGATTAAAGTTCTTAAAGAGCTTTGAAAGCTCGGCTTTTAGTGGGATGAAGCTGAAATTTCAGTGGAATTTGTACGTAATGAATTGCATTACTGGAAAATAATGGAATAGTTTTATGAGCCTCTATAATTAGGAAGTAATGTGCGGCAGTAAGAGGCAGGGGCTGATTCATCAGTTGAAGTAGAGTGGGCTACGAGACCTCGGGGGCTCGAGTTTTAGGGGCGAGCAGGTCGCTTATTGCTCCCCGAGTGGCCGCAAAACGAAGTTTGATCAAATTCTACTACGCCGACATAAAACTGACCGACGTCCATGGTTATGTGCCCGATAAATGATTCATCCACACTTTCGATACGATACGATACCATTCCAATGACATCCTCACACCTATCTTCAACAGCATTACCATAGAAAAAAACACTTTCTTAACCCCAAAAATAATCGAAAATACAAAATTTAATAATGCAATAGTGACCTTTTTTAGAAGTTTTTTCATTTCTTGTATTAAATGTAGTTTATTCAATGTAGTTTAACAAATGTAGTTTATTCAATGTAATTTAACAAATGTAGCATATTCAATGTAGTTTAACAAATGTAGCATATTCAATGTAGTTTAACAAATGTAGCCTATTCAATGTAGTTTAACAAATGTACAATATTCAATGTAGTTTAACCAATGTAGCCTAATCAATGTATAAATTCATTTTCCCTTAACTTTGCTTTCTCATACACTGCAAAAACTGATGTCTTGAACTAAGACATTTACTTACCGTAAGACATTTAGCGTTTTAAGACGCCAAAAAATGTCTTATTTTGCTGTCTTAAAACGCTAAATGTCTTATGGTAAGACACTTGATGTCTTATTTCAACACATCAGTTTTTGCAGTGTAGGGAAGTATTTTTAAAAAAATATTACTGATTTAAATAATTAAAGTCAAACATGAAGTACGATTTGCAATCATTTGCACCTATTTCTTACAAATTTGCTGTCCTCGAATTATCAAATTTCTGATTTGAAGATTAAATGAAAGAAAAAGGAAAAGTTTCTCGTATTCTCTGGGGTCGATACAATTGAATGCTGATTCTAGGCTGAGTGGACATTCTTATGTATGAAATGACCAAGCGCAGATGGAAAAGTTTGGCATCTTGCTATTTTCTTTGGTATTGCCGACTTGAAGTGGTGGAGGTGAATGGTTGGTATGCCTGATGGAGGCAAAATGGGAAAAGTGGAGAAATGAAGGGAGGACGTTAGATGCTCTTGTGCAAGATATTACACGCGTCCTGTTGCTTGAGTTTGGGTGGATTGGCAAAAGTAGGGTGGGCCAAAAGTGTCATTATGCAAAGAAGATGGTCAGTTTGGTAATCCTGGGATGGCCATTTTCTGGCAGAGGTCGTCGCATTCTGGACATCTTGCAGAGCTATTCCCGTTTTGTAGTGCGACAACTAAGCGCTTGCTCTACAAAGTCTGATTGATGCTCTCTGTTATTGAAAACAATATCCCACATATAAACTGCCCCATGTCCCCCATTACTTCCCACTCTTGACATCAAGTCTCGATCCTCAACTTCTGGACCTCTGTCCACCAACTTTCTTTTATCTCAATTTAGTTGAATATAAATCCTGTCGCTAAACTTATTTTATTCCAAGTTAGGTCCAAGTTTAATTTCAGTTGAATCAATCTCAATCGCAATTCAATTCAGTTTAATTTTATCAATTTTGATTCGATCAATTTTAATCCGATCAATTTTAATCCGATCAATTTTAGTTCAATCAATTCTATCAATTTTTTTAGTTTTAAAAACTCGATCATTTTTAATTTGAAAACCAACGTCATCTTTTTAACAATCCTTCTGTTTTGATTTTTATGGTTTCAAATTCGGTTTTATTGCTAATATTGGTCCAATAATTTGTATAATAATAATTTGTATAATAAAAATTTTTCTATAATCTAATACTCATACAAAAACATGGTGTCTTATTTTGATCAAAAACGTCTTAAATTAAAACACATTTGGTGACTAAGACACAAAAAATGTCTAAATTTAAGACGTTTTTGACCAAATAAGACACTTTTGTCCCACTTTTAAGACACCATTTTTTGCAGTGTTGCTATTAATTTGCAAAATAATAATAATAATAATAATAAATAATAATAATTTTGTATCGTAATTGTATAACTAAATTGACGGTTATTCCTATTTTGCCGATGTTAAAATACCTACAAAAGTATTAAACTATTGATATTGATATTGAAAAGTATCGACTATTGAAACAAGTTCTTGGATCCAAGATTAATTGATTTTTAAAGTATTTTGTTAATGATGATCTGAATTTTGTTTTCGAGAATTGATTACCATTTTTAAAAATAGATCTTCATTGATTTATTTTTAAAATTTTGAAAAGAAGTGGAAAATTGGTTTGAGAATCTTGTGTAAAAACGTGGGTAAATGGCAAAGAAACAATAAACACTGGCAGTGGTGTGTAACTAACGTAGATACTGCGTTCATAAATACACATGACACACATAAATACCCTCTAATGGCACAGTACAGATCTGTAATGGCAATAAGACATGTGCTGCGCGACGCTTAAGTGGTATCTCCGAAATATGACTCTGGAAAACACGTCTTTACAAAAACCGACCAAGCAGTTTCTCTGGGAATAAATTCCATCTTGTCCATTTTTATCGATATTGAATTTTTTTTCATAAACCCAAAGCTTATTTTTATGTATTTACCCACTGACATATAAACACTTTTTATGGAACTGGAAATAACTCATCGAAATACACTTTTATACACGCAAAAGATAGTTGTTTGAAACAGCCAAGTGTTTTACTAAAACAGCTATATTTATTTTAGATGAAAATAAAATAAATAAATAATTAAAATTTTTAAATCTATTTGAAATAGATGAAACTTTGTTATAGTCCAGTAACTTCCTTGCAAGTGGTAAAAAATTGTTATCGGTAATGAATCGCACAAAAAATTGTTGAAAATTGTTGACAAAGTTCTTAGCGCAAAAGATTTGGATTTTTAGTGATTGTTTCAGCAGTTGGTTTTTAGACCATTGGAGGTGGATATTTTTAGTGCAAAAGATTGTTTGTATTTTAGGGAAGAGAGAGAAAGAAGAGGCGGCAAATTGCGAATTGTGTTGGACTAATTGACGTCTTCGGAAATTACAGACGAAAGGAGAGCGCCTACGCGAAGCCGTTCCGTTATTTCGGCAGTAATTTAAATGTCAAAGGAAATTGTTTGATTATTTACTATGCAAATGAAATTGTTTAAGATGAACCTAACTTGATGCGGTATATCTGGCCTTCGGGGGTTAAAAGCGAGGAGCCCAATATAATTTTGCTGCGTTAATTGGATCAAGAAGTCGGATTGAGGAGCGATCCTGCTTCGGTCTTCCGAGGGTCCTGGCTAATTATTCTTCACCAGATCTGCCATGTCGCAATAATAGTGACAAGTTTCCTCGTCAAAGTATTCAATAATCCGTTTCTCAATTTGTTTCCTTAATCCAAATTCGCAACAACACCGTCTTTCAATAATTCTTCAATTCATTGCCTCGTTATTCCAAACTTTGAAAACACCTTTAGAATACACGCAGAAAAATTGCAAGTCAAGTTTACCTAAAATGCACAGAGAAAAATAGTACATAAGTAAAGTTTATAAGTTTGGAATTTATCTAAAATACACGCAGAAAAATTGCAAGTAAAGTTTACTTAAAATACACAGAGAAAAATAGTAAGTAAAGTTTATAAGTTTGGAATTTATCTAAAATACACACAGAAAAATTGCAAGTAAAGTTTACTTAAGGCGTACTTGCGTTTGCTAAGACGAAAAATAGGCACCTCTTTACAATTTTTTTTCTCAGACATTTTAATTCAAAATTGAAAAACTTTTTCTATT
>WNHD01004132.1:0-11600 GCA_011057455.1 Ganaspis sp. Gsp50
CTAGTTAATTTGACCAAACTTCTAGTTACTTTAACCAAACTTCAAGTTAATTCTATCCAAACATCTAGTTACTTTAACCAAAATTCTAGTTAATTTAACAATTCTTCTGGTTAATTTAACCAAACTTCTAGTTAGTTTAACCAAACTTCTAGTTACTTTAACCAAAATTCTAGTTAATATAACAATTCTTCTAGTTATTGTTAGCATTCTTCTAGTTAATTTAACCAAACTTCTAGTTACTTTAAACAAACTTTAAGTTAATTCTATCCAAACATCTAGTTACTTTAACCAAAATTTTAGTTAATTTAACCATTCTTCTAGTTAATTTTAGCATTCTTCTAGTTAATTTAACCAAACTTCTAATTAATTTGACCAAACTTCTAGTTACTTTAACCAAACTTCTAGTTAATTCTATCCAAACATCTAGTTACTTTAACCAAAATTCTAGTTAATTTTAGCATTCTTCTAGTTAATTTTACCAATCTTCTAGTTACTTTAACCATACTTCTAGCTAATTTGACCATACTTCTAGTTAATGTAACCAAACTTCTAGTTAATTTAACCATACTTCTAGCTAATTTGATCATACTTCTAGTTAATGTAACCAAATTTCCAAATCTGAATTAGTGTCTTTCCACTAATGAATTATAGAAAAGTGAGCTACTATTAAATAGTGAAAAATCCAAAAATCTTTAGTCGTAAACTACTAACTTTTATTCGAAAATTGTTAATTTAGATTTAGAGATAAAATTCTAGATAACCCAACCAAAATTCTAGTTAATCCACCCAAAGTTCTAGTAAATCTAACCAAAATTTTAGTTCATTTAACCAAAACTCTATAGTTAATTTAACCAGAAAAAGTAGGAAAAGTAGGAAAAGACCAGAATTCTAGTTATTTCAACCAGAAATTTTCTTCAGTGTACCTTAAAACTTGAATAGAAGTATTTAATTATTATCATATGAAGCTGAATTTTTTCTCGGAGCAGTAGAGGCTTAATTGTTTTTTAATTTTTAATATTTTGTATCCTTTCCACTTTTTTATTAGCTATTCGTGCTCTACGCTTGAGATTTAAATTAATTAGAATTATGTTGTAGAATTGTGCACGAAACGAGTTATACAGTTTTGTATCTTTTAATTAAGGACACATTATTCATTAATGAATTTAATTTACATTCTTTGCAAAATATACGCTTTTGGAATGGATTTTTTGCAAGTATTATTTAATAATAAAGTAGATTGAAAATAAGTTAATAATTAAAATTGCACGATAATTTTAATCATGGTTTGTTAATTCTCAAAAGCGTTCAATAATTATAAATAGTAAGTAGAGATGAAGTAACTTGATAATTAAAGTTGCATGATAATTTTAATTATAATTTGATAATTCTTGAAAATGTACAAATGTCAGAAGTCTTAATGAATAAATAAGGAATAAATAAGGAATAAATAAGGAATAAATAAAGAATAAGTTAATTTAATGTGATATTTTGAAAAATTGAATATTTTTATAATGACAAATATTAATAATTCAAAAATCTAATTACAGAGATACAATGAGAATAACAGAAAAACCAATAAAGGGAGTTTTTTATAATTTCAGAAGTAATGCGGCCTAAAGGTAAGATGTGGCAATAAAAAGAAACAAGAAAATGTTTTACGAGGTTCTATAGCCAGGGAGTGAAACAATAACAGTAATTACACTCTAAGGTGGTAATTATTTTAAAAATTTAATACCGATTCTTTCTTTATACTTTTTACAGACAAAAAATTTTCTGGAACAATTAGAAAACTTTTCTTTGAACACCTGATAAAAATTTCTATATAGCAGTAAAAAATATTGCTATGTAAAAATATTGCTATGTAAAAATATTGTTTGAATACAAAAATATAGTCAATCTCAAATTTTTTACATTACAAGAATACTAAATTTTTCATCTTTTTTTTTACTATTCTGTCAACAAAAAAGAACTGAATTTCAGTAATTCTTGACTGATTTTCATTGAAAATTTACTGATCTAAATTATGAGAAACGAATCACTGAAATCACTTTTGCAAAAGAAAAAAATTTTCTTCTTTTTGTTTTTTTTCATTTTGCTTTCACTTCTTTTCGATTTTTCTTCATTTTGCTTTTTCGTTTTTTGCCGTTTCTTCTTTTAAATTTACTACTAACAAATTTTGCTCGCGCAATAAAAATTTTCTCCTGCTCTTCTGTTGTCGAAGCATGCACTGCACACAGTCAATTCATCAACTGAGCCAAACTTTTTTCAGTGCCAGAAAAATAGAAGGCAAAAAGATAGAAGGAAGTAAAATTAGACCCGAAGAATCGAAACGTATAATTGTGAGGTAAAAAGTATAATTAAAAAGTGGTGAAAGGAAATAAAAAAAACTAAATGGACAGATAATTGTTTCGAGAATCGTGGGGAGTTTTCCGATTGAATGACCGAGGAAGGTCGTTGCTAGAGAATCGATGTTCGCATTTCTTTTAACCAACTAGTGAGTTTTCTATCAGAAGATAGGCGAAATAGCAGAAACGTGAGATTGAATGAATACCAAGAGCTCTGTGGCCTTTCGGTGTCTCCTTTTTCAGATTCTTTGCTCACGAAGCAATCGTGTCAGGCAGTGAATCTTGCCGGCCAATCAGAATGGCATTGAGGTTCCTTTTCGACCCTTTCTATTTCAGCAAACCAGTTCTTTTCGAAAGAAAAGAAAAATGCCATGGTAACCTTAGACCCTTCCTCGATTACTTGAACCTTTCATTTATAGCCTTCGTCCTATGATTATCACTCCGCCAAAGAAAGGCAAACCTTTCTCTTATTAAACTCAAATGTTGATTAAAACCGTTTCCCATTTTCTCAATTGCCTCCGATAATGGCCTTTGACATAAAATGGAATTATCAATTGAAAGCGGAAATCATTTCCCTTCTTTTAAATCACTTTTTTCAAATAATGGCAAATTTAAATATTTTAAATATTCCCCAAGCTCTGCACGAATCTTCCAAGCTTCGGTCGGATTTTTTTCACCAAAAGTCACTCATTCGAAACTGCAATCATTTCTCGTCTATTCACGATAAATAAAAATGACGAATGAAATAGAAATCAAAGATTGAATAGTCTCGTGGGTAACGTGTCGGATTTGCACATATGAGCGTCGCGGGTTCGATACCACCATCCGTAAAAAATTTTAATTCTTATTTTATTATGTAATTTCCACCCTGGAGACTTCTAGCGAAAAATATGAGAAAAATTACAATAGGGTATGGTAAAATTTGAACTATTTGAATTAATTTGAATTAATTTAAATTAGCTATTAAACATTCAAAGTAGCATTTGGAGCACACAGCGCAGTTTGCGAAAAAATTTGAGTTTGAGAAAATTTTATTTCCGTGAGTACTCTCAAAGAAAGAAAAATTAAACGCTTCCTTTATGAGAAAGCTGAATACATGAAAAATGCAAATTTTGTCTAAAATCAAAATAAAATGATAATAAAGCAGCTTGAAGTAGCTTTAGCATATTTTTCCTTGCAGACTGATAATAAGGAAAACTCATAAAAAAGCATTTCTTTTCTCATCTTGCGTTCTTTTGAGCCAGAACCATGAAATTTCCGAGTTTATATTAAATTTCTCCCCTTTCTGTATTAGCTTCTTTATATATTTATTTATCTTATGAATAAAATACAGAACAAGAAACAGATTTATTTGACCTATTCCGTAATAAGTTGACATTTTATGCGAGACACGAGAGTAAATCCAGAAACTTCTTATTTGCAAACGACTTCTATCTGTGTCCTGTTGTAGTTCCTAAAGAGGGAAAGAACAATGGATCCATAAATGTAAAGCAATAATGGTGTTCTACTCGGTATTTCTGAGAACAGTAGGAGGCCCCGTTTTGCTGAATGAGGACTTCTTGTGTTCCATCTTCTCAGTTATTGCACAAGTTTTTGTTTGAGATGCTGCTCGAGCCATCGTTCTACCACACCCATATTGCATTTTTCTGTCCTGTCTCGAGGGATTCGTCGCTCTGCTTCCTTTTGCTAAGAGCACTTTATCCTCAGTGCGTTGAATTTCCCTGACTTTCCCTTCAACTCAACCCGTTGACAGTTTCAGATTTTAAGTCCAAATCTGTCACTTTCCTATGTCAGCTTCTCTTTTATATATTCACTCTCGCAATGGCAAAATATTTTCTGAATATTTCATCTCCAATTGGTGAAAAAATCTCGCGGACTTTGCCAAAAGAATGTTTTATTTTTACCTAAATCAACAAAAAATCGTAAATCTTTTGTAAAATGCCATGAATCGTTTGTAAAAACCACAAATCGTTTTTTAAGAAACATAAATCGTTTGTAGAAAACTGTAAATCTTTTTTAAAATTTGTGAAAGAAGCGAAAACTCGAGAGTGGATTTAAATAATCCCGCGGTTTGAGTTTCATCGAACTGTCGGCAGACGGCGCGCAGCAGTCTTGTAAGAATTCAGGGCGGAGTTGTAGTTCTCTTCATTTTTATACTTCACATTCCAGCTGTTTTGTCGGAGACAAGTATACTGATTTTGTAAGTTATTTTAAAGTAATAAATAAATATATTAAGTAAAGAAACGAATGAATTATAATACTTATAATACTTACTTCCGTAAGTGTTGGATGTCTGGTACTATTGGTAGTGTGCTTAACGAAGCGATAAATGTAAAAACTAAAGTATCCTCTTACATCTAATAAATTCAGTGTTTTATCTTTTATAAATTCAATTGGACTAACAATTATTCAACAATCCTGAACTTATAGTTAGCAACGTGTAAGGAAAGGTGTAATATTGCTAACATGAGAAACTTTATTTGATGTTAATAACAATACGAACCTGTTTGAGATTTTAGTCTTATATACTTTTTAATATGCGTATATCACAAAAGGCAATTATTTTTTTTGTAGCATTACATGAATAATAATTGTTGAGGACAAGGTATTTTTCTTTCCAAAATTGTATTAAATCTTTCCGAAGATCATTTGAGCAGTAAGCGAACAAGAATTGATAAATCCATTTGAGTTAATTTATTCATAAATCGACAAAAGTTTGTATCATTTTGAGATCAATGGACAAAAGTTGCATAATTTTGAGATAAAAAAGAAACCAATGTCATTTTATATCGAGGTGGTTAAAATACCGTAAAAATGCTAAGGAGAGTACAGAATAGGTGGTTTGAGGTTATGTTCTCAACGTCGACGCATTCACGTTGTTCATTCATTGTTCAATTCATTCATTTTAAAGATAACAATGATTTTTAAAATTACAATTATAGTGTTGCTCAAAAATCATTTAGTAAGTTGCGTTATTTTACAAAATGCACATCAACTAATGCAACAATGAAAAACATGAAAGCGAATATGAAACACGTTATTGATCAGAGTCGATAAAAAAAAGCCAGCTAACTTTTTAAACAATTTCCCTCGAATTCAGGTTAAATAATTTGCAACTAAATTCGCTGCTCTGTTTTAAATATTTTCCATCTGCACGTACATTCAAAAAAGTATTGCTAAACTCCGTGTTTTACAAATTTTATTGTTTGTAACTGACTCTGTTAAAAATTTCGTAAATTCTCTCCATTTAAAACGGGCAATATGGCTACACTAAAATTTGCAAAAATAGAATTTTTTTGAAAACAAGTGACAATCAGCAGCTTCAAACAAATATAAGTTAGTATAAATGAAGTGCCATTTTTCTCGGCGAGTATTACTGAGCATAAAATGCACAAAGGCTATAAATTGGCATGAAAAAATGTATTTCGGTGCATTGTCAGCAGACGACTCATATACTGAAAGTTATAGACCTGATATTGATCACAGTTGAAACGAAAAGAATACACCGAAAGGATTCTACTAAAATAAAGCGTTACGTACAATATATATTACTTGCTTTGAAAGCAATGCATTATTTAGGAGCTTAATAAAACTTGTCAAATTTAATTTATTATCAGAAATGCAAGTTAGGTTGTGTGTTAATTAAATTATAAAATGAAAACCTGATCCATCAGAGAGCAATTTTAATGTCCGTATAAATGGAAATTTTAAGTGTTTTTAAAAAATTAATTGAGAATGCATTAAATGATAAAAATGCTGATAAAAGAATTAAATATTCGCTTCATTTAACAAAATCAATAAATGAATAATTAAACTACATCTTTCATGAATATGTGAAAAATATGAAAATAAAAGGAGTCTTTTATCATATCAGAATTTCATAAAACTTTAATTTCAAGCCGTTTACTTTAATCATGGATATATTAAAAGCTAGAAGCAGTTAATTCTGAGTTCCTTGAAGCATTTTCCGCGAAGAAAATTAACTCTCAACAAAGAAAGTATAAAATTAACAATCTAAAGTGAACTTTTGAAAAGAGCCGAGAAATTATAAGTTTTGTTACTATTCTACAAAATGCATAAACTTCTTGTTTTTTAACGAATTCAGAATTTTTCATTTTGCAACAACTTTTGTGATAAATTTCTTTTACCCACCATTAAAATATACATAAAAATTGTTTTGCAGAAAAATGCATTTTAATTTTGCAATTAATGCCCAATCATTTTATTAAACAAAAATAATTTATTAAAACTTTAATTCATAAAAAAATATTTACAACATAGGATCTAAAATTGTTTTTCAATCGATACTTTTAGGTAATTAAAATTTATTTCATTAAAAAAAAAGAAAATTTAAATTAACTTCTTGCACAATGAAATCAAATAATGAAAATCCAATTTTTATATTTAAATAAAAAATTCGTAATTGCTTCCGGTTTTGTTGGAAAGCCAATCACATTTAAAAATGCGAGAACTTTTTTTAATTTAAACTGGGAAAAAAAGCTTTCAAAGTTCAACAATCCTAGTCAGAGACCGTTAGTAATAATTAGTTGACCATAGAGTAAAAAAAAAATAGAATATTTTTCTCCAGTAGTTTTCGTACTTCCTGCGGTCGATTCAGAAAGTTGGACCAACGAATAGTTAGTTATTCGTTAACCCTCTAGTCAGTTGGCATCGCAAGGGAAAGCAGGCAGTAGAGTAAATAGAATAAAACTTTTCAAATCCTTTAAAAAACCTTTTTAAATTTATAAAACTACAAAACTTTATTTCGTCAAGGGTAAAATAATATTCTCTACTCAGAGTTTCTTTTATTGAAATATTTTAATTAATTTATGTATATTTAAATATTTGTATATATTTAAATATTTATATATATTTAAATATTTAGATATATTTAGATTTAAATTTCGAAACATTTCAATTATGTATTTTTAAAATTATTTAGAAATAATAATTCTTCGAATTTTGGTTTACTTATGACTATTAAATAAATGCAAACTGTTTTTATTGTTTCAGATACGCCAGATTTGAAATTAAAGTATTGAGAATTTGAAAGTTCGCACCAACCGCCAGAGGGATTAGCATCGAGACTACAACGTGGCAGCAGCTACTAACAGTTTAGACTACTGTTCTCCGATTGAGATTTTGGAAGTTGTTTATGCAGTATTATTTGTGAACTCAAACCAACTTGTCAGGATAGTTGAGCTCAATCATACTCAATTCCCGTCGAGTCGTAATCCAGAGCTCTAATTGATTCTCCGTTGTATGGGATTGTAGCTAACAGAGACACTTCTTATTGGTTACATCAACATCTTGCAAACTCCCAGAGATTACGTGAAAATGTCTAATTGAGAGAAAAGTGTCTAAATTCCAGTAGAGATTTACTTTTCTCTACTGGTTATCATCGAAAATTTGTTTGTATTGTATTGAGTCAAAGTTTTAATTTGGTAATTAAGTTTTACCAATCACAGCAAATACTTAACCTAAAATTGAACAAGGTTTAACAATTCGCCTATGAGAGCAAGAGAGACATACTTATGCAAAACGTGAAGTTAATTATTCAATACTTTTAAAAAGTAAATTTGAATAAATGGTTTTTTAAAGATCTGTTTGGTTGAAAATTTGTTTGGTTTGAAATTTGTTTAATTTTGAATACTTTGTTCAAAATACATCTTTTAATTACGTAGTTAATTTGTTTCGGGATTAAGTTAACACCGTAATAATAATTATTATTCCTATTCTGTTATTATTATTAGCAGTATTGTTCTGATTAATTATCTTCACACAAAGTGAATGAAATATGTATCTGAAATTATTGAACTGGTCCAATTTAATTCGAAGCTTATAATTTCGTTTATTTAAATACTGCAGATGATAAAGGAACTGTGTACCCATTTTACTAATTCTTGTTCAAGAACCACTTTTAGTCTTATTTATATTAAATCACTCATTGTTTTTTTTTCTTTCATTTGTATCTCTGCACCACTTTGGTTCATAAAATTATCTACTTTTTTCAACTTAAATTATAATATTGATTACAGTCCAGTTAAAAAGGTGAGTTATAATTGTAATTGGAATGAAATTCTTTCATTAAAAATACGAAGATATTTTCAGTTGCTACGTAAAACAATTTTATTTTCGATAAAACATTTCCGTTCGATAATTACAATAATAATTATTAATAGTACTATTATTATTTCATGTTACCTGATTATTATTGTCATTATTATTCATATTAATAATTCATATTACTTTTATTATTCAGTTCCTTTTTAAGATTTGCCTGAATGTGAATATTGTCAATTTTGAAAGCAGCATCTTCAATCAAAATGATTGCCATAGCAAGATTGAAAATAAGGAAAATGTAAAAGATCCGTGAAAGAGAAATATTAAGAAAGGGAAAATAAAATACAAAAGCCTTCGTAATTTTTTCCCTTTTCAGTTTTTGATTTATTTTATTTTTTACTGTCATACTTTTTCATTCACTACAAATATCTTATTTTGCAAAATATTCCACATTTTTGTAAAAAATTGAATCGCAATATTTAATGAATTTTATGTGTTCGACAAAATGTATCCTGTTTAAAAAGGTCACAATAAAAATTTATCGTTTTTGCAGAAAGTGTGCAATTTTTACAATCGTTTATAATTTTGATTAAAAAAAAGTATTTTTTATCTGCTGCAGGCTTTGTTTTCATTTGCACTAAAAATACATTTTTTATTTTCCTGAATAAATGAATTTTATTATTTAAACGAACTTCACACTTCATTCAGGTGACAGATTTACAGAATTTTATTCAAGTGAAAGTATATTTTCGAATGAAAATTTCTCAAAAGGAAATCGTTTGTCAAGAAAGACTCTGCTTTCAATTAAAATCATGAGCTTTAACGCTTTCTTTAAAAATGGAATACGCTTTTTTGCTCTGAATGTGTTTTATAATTTGGTCATATCACTGATTTCAAACGACATTTTGAAATGTTGAGATGAAAATATGAAACCCAGAGGAGAAAAATGTAATTTTTCTTCTATAAATATTTGTTTTATAAAATTTTGTTTATGATTCTTCTTGTATATAAAATATTATTTTGTTATGGCAAGAGATAGAATATTAACATATAAAATATTACATGTGACGCGCTCTGGAGAAAGGGACCTTAGAAGGACAAAATTCTAGGTTATGTTTGATGATATTTAACCTGATTCAATAATTTTTATTATCTGCAATCAAAAACAGTATGAAAACTATTCAAGAATAGCAGTTTTTTATTGTAGAAAATTTAAAAGGGAGTTTTAATGACGTTGAAATTATCGTTGAACATAACCTGCAATTTTTTTCTCCTAAGATCCCTTTCTTCAAAGGGCGCGTTACATATGTAATATGAGGATATATAAAATTTTAAATTATGTAAGCTGTTTAATGACCATGACACCCGGTTGTTGAAATTTAATTGCAATTATTGATATTGTCAAACTGAGAATGGGCCATTATGTGCAGAGATTTGATATACGAGTTGAACTGCTGCTACGACAGCAGGTGCAACTGGCCATAACTTTATCATCGACGCGATAAACGCGCAAAGAGCACACCTTGAACGTAACCTATATTTTTGTTAGACACTTTTATCCCTTTATTTTTATATAATAATATCGCAAAACATTTTTCATTAAATACTAATAAAACAAAAAAGCTTTCGATTCAAAAAAATCGCAATTCCAACAATTCAATGTCTCCTTTTTTCCAATATTCCGAGAATTTTTCATTTCAAAATGCTCTCTGAAGATTTAACACCAAATATTTGAGTTTCTGGCCTTTTCACAATTTATTGATTACTCTCTCACGTTTTATCAATACTTCTGCACCTCTTCACTTTTATATTATTTTCATTTCAATATTTTCGTTCAAGTTATCAATTTCATTTTAGTTATTGACGATTTTCTATTTTAAATTCTACTCAATTTTGCTTTTATTACGTTCTATTTTAAAAATATATAATGGCAAAAATGATAATTAATTTCTACTTGAAAGTTAATTTTTAATCTTAACTCCCAGGTATATTTAATTTAATTCGCATTGAAAATCTAATTTTCTTTTTATTGAGAACCTAGTTCTTTCTTTCTATTAAAAACCCAATTTATATTCTGTTTGTATCTTAAAGTGCCTTCTCTGCCGGAAACTTTTAAATAACAATTGAGATTTAGCATTTTGAATTATAAAAACAATTTCTATTTAAAATTTAAATTTGCTTTTATTTCGTTAAATTAATTTTTTGCAATTTTGCAACTTTCTTTAAAGTAAATTTCACTTCTTTAATAGACTTTTGTATTGAACTTATTTTCTGGATTAGACCTTTTTTCAACTTCCTTTTTAATTAGACTTCTCTTTTATCTTCTTTTTTAAATCAAACTTCTTTTTTAACTAAACCTCTTTTTTAAATAAACCTCTTTTCTAACTAAACCTCTTTTTTAACTAAACCTCTTTTTTAACTAAACCTCTTTTTTAACTTCTTTTCGAAATAATAAAAATGTGTGTTCGAAAATTAAATCCTCTTTCTACATTAACATTCTTTTATAAATAGAACTCCCTTTCAAATTGATTTTCTTTTAATTTAATGGACCTTTAATGAAGCTCATTATTTGCTTTTTCGGATTTGATTTCAATATTCAAAAAACTGGTTTATTCAATGATTTACAATGAATTTAATTGGATTGTCGAATTTTTATTTAGTATTTTTGAAAAGAGTAGTAATTGCAGCAAGTTTCCCTTCAGTAATTGAAATTTTTCACAAGATCTGAGTTGATAGGAGCAAATCTAAATTAGTCCATTGCTATCAGATAATTTCTTCATAACAGATTCTATTTTGAAGAAATCGATTCATTCAAATCAGCAGAATCCAATTTCTTAGCAATCCAAGATATTAATAGACTTCCTTCCATCAATCTCTGAATCGAATTCCTATTAGCGCATAAATTCCGCATAAAAGATATTACCATAATAAAAATTGTATTTTCTGTTTGTAGCTTATGCTATAATTTCCCTTTAGACTTATAATTTCACTAAAGAAACGGAATTTTTTCATTTTCTTAACGACTTTGTAAAGCTGGTATTTGCATCCAGGAATGCTATCATTTAATTACGAAAGTAATTTCTTTGATAGCATTTCAACAATCATAATAAAAGGGATTCAAAAAAATTCGAAAGGATTAAAAAGGACTAAAAGGATTTAAAAATATTCGGAATTATTAAAAAGGATTAAGAG
>WNHD01004133.1:0-21251 GCA_011057455.1 Ganaspis sp. Gsp50
GAATAGTGCCACCACAAATAGTGCCACTTCTCGAAATTTCAGATCGATTTACTCCAAAACTATTTATTACAATGAACTCCATGAATAGTGTCACTTTTTGGAAATTCATCTCGATTTACTCCAAACCTATTGATTACAGTCAACTCTATGAATAGTGCCACCACAAATAGTGCCACTTCTCGAAATTTCAGATCGATTTACTCCAAAACTATTTATTACAATGAACTCTATGAATAGTGCCACTTTTTGGAATTTCAGCTCGATTTACTCAAAAACTATTGATTACAGTCAACTCTATGAATAGGGTCACTTCTTGGAATTTCAGCTCGATTTACTCCAAAACTATTGATTGCATTCAACTCTACGAATAGTGCCGCCATGAATAGTGCCACTTCTTGAAATTTCACCTCGATTTAATTCAAAAATATTAATTATAGTCAACTCTATGAATAGTGCCATTTTTTCGAATTTCAGCTCGATTTACTCCAAAACTACCAATTACAGTCAACTCTATGAATAGTGCCACCATAAATAGTACCACTTCTTGAAATTTCAGATTGAGCGTTACCCCCTCTTTGGCGACCTTGCCGCAAACGTGAGTGCAACGCAAATACTTCAAGCACACTCGAAAGTGGGATCCGCTTTCCATGAAAAATGTTATCAACTTGCAAATCTGCGGCACTATTCATAGAGTCGACTGTATTTAGAAAAAAAAGAAAAAAATTGTTCTAAAATTTCTTCTAGTTTCCAACGTTTATATTTGTTTTGACTCTCCCTGTATGTATTCGTTTTAACTCACCCCGTATAATACACAGGGTGATTTAACAAATATGTACAGGGTGAGTCAGTCAGAGCGAATGAAAACATTGGAAATTATACAAAATTTTGAGGCAAAACTATTTTATTTTTTTTTATATTCGTTTTTATATTTTTTATATTCGTTTTTCCTTGCATAATATACAGGGTGAGTTAACGAAATATACAGGGTGAGTTAACGAATATGAACAGGGTGAGTTCACAAAAATATACAGGGTGAGTTAACGAAAATATACAGGGTGAGTTGACGAAAATGTGCAGGATGAGTTGACGAAAATGTACAGGGTGAGTTGACGAAAATATACAGGGTGAATTGACAAAAATGTGCAAGATGAGTTGACGAAAATGTACAGGGTGAGTTGACGAAAATATACAAGGTGAATTGACAAAAATATGTAGGGTGAGTTACGAAAATTTAAAGAGAGAGTTGACGAAAATATACAGGGTGAGTTGACGAAAATGTACAGGGTGAGTTGACGAAAATGTACAGGGTGAGTTGACGAAAATGTACAGGGTGAATCAAAACGAATATATACACTGTGTATATATTCGTTTTGATTCACCCTGTACATTGTTGTGTTAGTTAAAATTGTCTTTATGATTCTTTGGAAATTTAAAATTGTGATAAATATAAAAAAATTGCGCTTTAGACTTTAGGGATCGTGGGTTCCTCTAAAATGACGTTTTGTGACACTGAAAAATAGATAACATGTACACTTCCTATCTAGAGTACGTGTTGTCGGGCTGAAAACGATTATCGGCTTCTACGTTTCCGAGTCAACACGTGTTTTAACACAGGTATGGTTTCACGGTTAAAACTCTTTAAAATCTCGTGCTGTTAATCGCAAAACTGCCAGTCAGTATTATTCTGGTACACGTGACTCTTTCTAATAAAATTACTTTTTGGAAAACGTCGGGTTTCGCTCGGCAAACAAAAACCTCTCTATCCAATTTATTTCGACGAAATGAAAATCGAATTAACAATAAGAAAGTGTGAGCAAGAAATTATGAATAAGAACGACAGGGATAGAAAATAAAAGAGGGTGATTGGAGAGGATTGAATATCAATTTGGGTAGAAAAAATTAAATTAGAATGTAAATAAATTTTTTTGTTAAATAAATAATGGATTTGAAAAATCGAAGAAGGAATGAAAAAGGAAAGTTGGGAAACAAGGGAAAAGGGGTAAAATTGATGAAAGCGAAAAGAAAGGAATTATAAATGAATTTTTGAGAGAGCTGCATCGTAGAGACGATTTGGGAAAATCGGTGTTCCGGTGTATTTTGAACGGTAACGCTTTATTTTCGAATGTAGTGCTTCCTTTTCAATTTTAAAGCTTGCTTTTCAATTTTGGTGCCTCATTTTCAATTTTAAAGCATACTTTTCAATTTTAGTGATTCAATTTCAGTACTACCTTTTCAATTCTAATGATACCTTTTCAATCATAATGCTTTCTTTTTCATTTTTAATATGTAATTCAAGAAAGAAGGTGGATGAAAGCGAAAAGAAATAGACTATAAAAGAATTTTTGAAAGAGCTAGTCCGTAGAATCGGTTTGTCATAATCGGCGTTCCGGTGTAATTTGAACTGGAACGCTTTATTTTCAAATTTTGTGCATCCTGATTAATTTTAATGCTTACTTTTCAATTTTAGTGATTCGTTTCAATTTTAATGCTTCCTTTTCAATTTTAATACTTCCTTTTCAATTTTAAATGCTTCCTTTTCAATTTTAAATACTTCCTTTTCATTTTTTATAAAAAGAATCAAAAGACAAGGGAAAAATAATGGAAACGAAGAGAAATGAATTATAAAATAATTTTTGAGACAACTTCTCCGTAGATTCGGTTTGTCAGAGTCGGTGTTCCGGTGTATTTTCCGACCTAACACCTTAATTTTCGAATTTAGTGCTTCCTTTTCAATTTTAGTGATTTCTTTTCAATTTTAGTGATTCCTTTTCAATTTTAGTGATTCCTTTTCAATTTTAATGCTTCCTTTTCAATGTTTATGCTTTCTTTTCTTTGCATCCGATGAAAGCGAAAGGAAATGAATTATAAGAGAATTTTTGAGGAAGCTCCTCCGAAGAATCAATTCATCAGAATCTGTGTTCCGGTGTATTTTCAAATTTAGTACTCCCTTTTCATTTTCATTCTTCCTTTTCAATTTTAAATAAAAAATTCAAGAAACAAGGAAAAAAGGGTGAAAACGATGATAGCGAAAGGAAATGAATTGTAAAGGAATTTTTGAGAGAGCTCCTCTATAAAATCGTTTTGTCAGAATCGGTGTTCCGGTGTATTTTGAAATGTTACGCTTTATATTTAGTGTTTCCTTTTTAATTTTAATGCATCCTTTTCAATTTTAATGCTTCTTTTTCAATTTTAGTGATTCCTTTTCAATTTTAATGCTTCTTTTTCAATTTTAGTGATTCCTTTTCAATTTTAATGCTTCCCTTTCAATTTTAGTGATTCCTTTTCAATTTTAATGCTTCCTTTTCAATTTCTGTAATTCCGTTTCAATTTAAAAACATTCGCTGGACCGACATAACCTCAAACGGAAAAGTAGACATTACTTCGAATTAAAAATGCAAATAAAATAAATTTCATAAAATTTCGAAAAGTTCAGTTATACAATTTTCGTAAAATATTGGATTTTGTAAGTAATCTTGATCAAATTATAATATAACAACAAATTTAATTGATTAAAATTTACTTTCTATATCGCTTCTGTAAAGATTTTTAAAATATACTCGATTTCATTAAAGACGGCTTATTTTCCTTCAAAAATAATTTTCTGCAACCATCCTTAAAAATCAATGATCAATTAACGGTGTATTTGTTTAAAAATCCATTTGGTGAAGTTGTAAAGAATTTTTTTTGAAAAAATTAAGCCACCATTAAATTCAATCATTTTAAAAAAATTTAAAGACGCCATATGAAAAGTACATTTTGACGAATTAAATTTGTTATGTAATTGAAATTTAACAACAATTTTTGGTCGAATCCAATTTTTAATGAAAAACGTACAATTACAGTTTTCGAAATTCTGTGAAAACTATTTTACTATCTATTTGATTATGAAAATTCACTTCTTTACAGTTTGAGGTTATGTCAATCAAATGAATATTCTTAATGCTTCCTTTTCAATGTTAATATTCCCTTTTCAATATTCAATAACAGTTTCAACAAACAAGGAAAAAGACAAAAACAATAATAGCGAAAGGAAATAAATTAAAAAAGAATTTTTGAGAGAGCTCTTCCGTGAAATCGGTTTGTCAGAATCGGTGTTCCGGTGCATTTCGAAATGTTGCGCTTTACTTTCAAACTTAGTGCACCCTTATCAAATTCAATACTTACTTATCAATTTTAGCGATTTGTTTTCAATTTAAAAGCTCCCATTTCAATTTAAATGCTTTCTTTTCAATTTTAATGCTACTAATTCAATTAAAATGCTTCCTTTTCACTCTAATGATTCTGTATCAATTTTAATGCATCCTTTTGAACTTAAGTATTTCCTTTTAAATTTTAATGCTTCTTTTTAAATTTTCATACTTTCTTTTCAATTTTTGGAAGTTTCCTTTCAATTTTGATGTTTTCTTTTTCAATTTTAATGCTTAATTTTTTAATTTTGGTTGCTTTAATTTCAATTTTAATGCTCCTATTACAATTTTAGTGCTTCCTTTTCAATACTAGTATTTCCTTTTAAATTTTAATGTTTCCTTTTCAATTTTAATGCTTGCTTTTCAATTCTAACGCTTCCTTTTAAATTTTGATACTTCCTTTTCAATTCTAACGCTTACTTTTCAATTTTAGCACTTCCTTTTCAATTTTAATGCTTCCTTTTCAATTCCATTGCTTAATTTTTTAATTTTAGTCCTTCCTTTTTAATTTTAATGCTTCCATTTTAATTGTAATGCCCCCTCTTCAATTTTAATGCTTTTTTTCAATTCTAACGCTTCCTTCTAAATTTTAATACTTCCTCTTCAATTCTAACGCTTACTTTTCAATTTTAGTACTTCCTTTTCAATTTTAATGCTTCCTTTTCAATTTTAACGCTTACTTTTCAATTTTAGTACTTCCTTTTCAATTTTAATGCTTCCTTTTCAATTCCAATGCTTCCTTTTCAATTCCAATGCTTAATTTTCAATTTTAGTACTTCCTTTTCAATTATAATGCTTCCTTTTCAATTCTAATGCTTAATTTTTTAATTTCAGTACTTCCTTTTTAATTTTAATGCTTTCTTTTCAATTTTAATGCTTCCATTTTAATCCTAATGCCCCCTTTTCAATTTTAATGCCCTCTTTTAAATTTCCACTAAGAAATTCACCAAACAAGAAAAAAATCATGAAAAACAATGAAAGCGAAAATAAATCAATTACAAGAGGAATTATTGAAAGAACGATTTTTGAGGATCTTGATCAAACAATAGCCTTTGCGCTTATTTAACATTTGGCTCGACTGCCGGAGCTGAAATGAATCCCAAACGGGGTTGAGGTTTGGGACAACGTTCGCTGGCCATTTACTTGGATATTTTGGTTTCTGGCACAGAGCTCGGACCTATATTATGCTGGGTTGCATTTCTTGCGTGTTATGCAACCTGTAACGCATCTCTATTGACACCGTCTAAAGCGATAAGGGCTCCAATGCTCGCCCTGACCCCAATAGACACAAATACCTCCGATTTTGCAAGATACCAATCGAACCACAACACTTTTCCTTGTCAAACCTTTTTCAACTTGTCCATCTGTCAATTTCTACAATTCTAAAAATACAATCATCAAAATTGTCGAAAATTCACCAACTTGAAGTATAGACGCATTTGTTGATAATAAAATTATAATAAAATTATAAGAAAATTGTAATAAAATTATAATAAAATTATAATAAAATTATAATAAAATTGTAATAAAATTATAATAAAATTGTAATAAAATTATAATAAAATTATAATAAAATTGTAATAAAAGTATGATAAAATTAAAATAAAATTATAATAAAATCAAAAATCAATAATAATTATCAATAGTAATTTAAAAAATAAAAAAATATACAGGGTGAATCAGAATTAGAAACATATTGATGTATATTCTGAATCACCCTGTATACATTAATGCAGTTCCAATTCGATTTATTTCTATACTGTGGGGTATAAAAAAAGGAAAAATAAAGTTCTTTTAGAATTTCGGTTAGTTTATAATTTTGTGATGACTTATGAATCACTCTGTATTTGAATTTTATATAACCACAGCGAAATTTATAATTAACAGTTTGCTTCCTGGAAAGACAATTGATACTCAAGACTGCCAGACGATTAAAGGGACGTGCTGAGTTCATTTGACCATGAACTCTTTTTCTCCATTAAAGATTTTTTTTCATGCAATTTTTTTTTTATTCCAGTATTTTTTCATACAGTCTTTTTTTAGCTAACTTTTTTTTTCATCCAAGCATTTTTCTTCCAACTTTTCTTTCATTTTAGTTTTTCTTCTTTTCCTTCTTTTTCTTCTTCTTTTCTTCTTCTTTTCTTCCTCTTCCTCTTCTTCTTCTTCTTCTTCCTCTTCCTCTTCTTCTTCTTCTTCTTCTTCTTCTTCTTCTTCTTCTTCTTCTTCGTCTTTGAGGTTATGTGGCCAATTCGACCACAATAATCAAGTTTTTCTTCATCGCATCTTTTCTCCAAAAAACTCTGAACTTAATTTTAATGCGGGCTCAAATTGAGCAATTTTAAACGACATAGAAAGTGGCGCTATCTATCTGGTTCATATTTGTTGCGATTCAAATTTTTCTATTGATTTTTCTATTAATTTTTCTCTATTGATCCCAGGTATTTTGATGCGTAAGATTAGAAGAAGGAAAGAATCGCTTGAGAATGATCATTTCCTTGTGCGAAATTGCACTTTTGTATATAAGACAAGTTGCGCAACATTTTACGACGAGAGATTAATTTCAATTGCTCTTAAGATAGATTTCTTATCTTGATTTTGTATTGAGGTCAGAGCACTTACGCCCTGCTCCCAAATCCCTCATAAACAAGACATTTTATAGGTTTGTGACTGACCTAGTATTGAGAAAAATTGCCAAAGGTGTCAGCAGTGACTGTTACCCTAACCTTTACTTTCGCAAATGACTAACCCACTATTTAGAAACAAAATTAAAATGTCGAGGATAATTTATTCATTCCTCGAGAAATAAATCATAATTTTCAGTGCATAATTGGCAAACTTTCGAACTTTGTTTCGTTTTCTAGAAAATGCGATTTCAAAATTTCCCGCCATAATACAACGAAAATTGAGAGAACGCGTGCAATAACCGCCTCTACGCTGGAAGCTCTATTTCCTCGTTGAGTCTTATTCTGGCTGCGAAATTAGGTCCGATAAAGGCGATTATTGCACGCAACTTTCATCGAGTTAAAAAACATAACCTAAAGTTGAAACATAACCTAAAGTTGAAATATAACCTAAATTGAGAAAATTCTCTTCGGAGCGGGTCAAAACTACAGAAGAAAAGGATTTTATGTATTTTATGCAAAAGAAAAGGGAAAAGAATTCTGTGCGAGTAGCAAATATTTCTGTATACAAGAAAAAAGGGGTAAAGAGAATGCGTTGACTTGACAAATATCGTCTTGATTCTTAATTAACATGTAACATTGACTCACACACTGAAGGCGCATTTCTACTGTTATTTGACGCCTGGAGCAAGTCAAGAATGTTTAAAACAAAACTGTTTGCGTAACCACAAGTGCCTGGTTAGTACCAATCAGATATCTAGCAAATTGTTGAGTTGAGTATTTTCCACTCTCGCTGTCACAGAGCTTTTAATTCTCGAGACGATTCATCATTTTTTAATTACCGCGAGAACGACTTGATTGAACAAGACTTTCATTCAAGTTTCCATCAATCTAAATAGACTGCTTTTAACATTATAATTGAATGCTGTCTGTTTAGATTGATAACCCTGAAACGCGAAATATTTGAAATGAAATGAAACTCTGACAAAGAAATCGTGAAAAGTCTTAATAGTTATTTAATAATTATGTAGAATTATTAATGATTTGGAATTTAGTAGGAATAAGTAAAAATATGAATTGGATGTAACAATTAGTATATATAATATTGGACTAAACATGAATTTAAATATATCATTTATAATATTTTGGATTTTGCGAATAGTAAAGAGCAGTGTGCCATAGTGAATTAACGACGTCTTTGAAGATGCCGGGTGCTGTCTCGTGTCCGAAAAATGTCCACAGTGCGTTACAGTAAATTTACGACGTCTTTGGACATGTTGGGCGCTGTCCCGCGTCTAAAAAATGATCACAGTGCGCTACAGTACATTTACGACGTCTGTGGACATGTCGGGCGCTGTTCCGTGTCCGAAAAATGATTATAATGCGCTACAGTACATTTACGACAACTTTGGACATGTCGGGCGCTGTCCCGTGTCTAAAAAAAGGCCACAGTGCGCAAATTGTAAATAGCAGTGCGACACAGTAAATTATGACGTATTTTAGCAAGACGGATGCTGTCCCGTGTCCGAAAAATGGCCACAGTGCATTACAGTAAATTTACGACGTCTTTGGACATGTCGGGTGCTGTCTCGTGTCCGAAAAATGATCACAGTGGTCTACAGTACATTTGCGACATCTTTGCACATGACGGGCGCTGTCCCGTGTCCAAAAAACAGTCATAGTGCGCAAATAGTAGAGAGCAGTGCACCACAGTAAATTTACGACGTCTTTGGACATGTCGGGCGTTGTCCCGTGTCCGAAAAATGATCACAGTGCACATCTCTCTATTATTCGCATAATCATAATTTCTAAAATTCCACTTGGGTCATTTGTCGCTTTATCTTTTGTAAAGCCCAACCCAGAATAAAATGTAAATAAAAACGTAAGCTTGTGATAGAATTCGTAAAAAATGAGTCGATAATAAGATTTCGAATTCGTAAATTAATGAGTCGACAATGTGTCAATAACGGTCCATTAATTTTGTGACTAGTCAATATTATGCAATTAATCAACTCTAATCAGTAGACGTGCATTGAATACGACTCCTTGTAATGTTGAGTTCGACTTGTTGATTGATATCGGAAGTTTGATTAAGGATTCGATTCAAGGACGAAGGTAATGAAATTTCTGGTGGAATACCACCTTTTCTTTTCATTATTCTATATCAAGTTCTAATTTGTAAGAAAATTTCAAATCAACTGCTGGCCATGTTTTGAAACTATACACCGAAAATATCTTTTAATAACAAAAGCAAATATAATAATAAAAAAAGAAAACTTTAATTTTATAACACAGAATTATATAACACAACTCAGGGTCCGGTCAAAAGGTTTCTATGTCAAACGTGACAGTGAAAAATGACAAATTATGAGACAATTTTTACGAAACAACGAAATTGGAAAAAACAATTTACGACATTGGATTTCACAGCTCTTTAAAAAAGACCTGTTAATCAACGATTGTAAAGAAGGAACCCTGAATTTTAGAATTCGAGATAAAAATTTATTTTCACGTTCTCGTCAAAATTTACATGAATAAATGAATAATTAATGGCAAATAATTGATCGACTTTTGGAATATTCAAGTTTTTTGCATTTTTACTTTACGGAATTTTCTTTCGAACTTTTGGACTTTCGATTAAATAAAAATTAGAATTTTTGGCATTTTGATGAAATGAACATTTTATTTTTTGGCATTTCGATGAAATGAGGAGTGTAGCTTACCAAATTTTATTAAAATCGGTCAAAACTTAAAAATTGGTATTCACGTGCATTTTATATGAAAATGCTATATTTTTAAAAAATCGACACCATTACAGAAAGCAAAATTGAAATAGAAAAATAAAATAATAAAATGAAATAGAAAAATAAAATAATAAAATGAAATAGAAAAATAAAATAATAAAATAAAATAATAAAATGAAATAGAAAAATAAAATAATAAAATGAAATAGAATAATAAAAGATGACAAAAAGCAAATAAATACAAAGATTTTGATTGAAAAACAAAATGCGATAGAAAAGTTATTAAAAGAGAGAAAATGGAGTAATTTTGAAACAAAGACTTGGATTGCAGGAAAGCATCGTCTTATCAGAAACGGGGGAGAGCACGAAATGCGTCGACCCTTTTACTGATTGTGGAAGAGCATCTTTATACTTGGCTCAAAGTATGAGGATCTCAATCTCAAACATTATTTACAGTCCCAGATGTTACCGAGAATTCCGTTTTTTATCACTTTCTCATTTTTTCGTGAGGTATCTTGCACTTGCAAATAAAAATGAGCTCTTAATTGGGTTCTCGATTAACGGACACAACAATAAGCCATAAATTGTAACTCATTAACATTCTCAGTCTACTTTTGTTCAATTTTATTCTAAATTGTTTGTAGACATGCAACTTAGTTAAACAACTTGAAAAAATTGTGGGTAATTTTTGGATTTTTTCTCTTTTACAAATAATTAATTGCATAATACTTAAAAAGTCCAAGATTCGTGAAAATTGTTATTAATTACACAATCCCAGAAACAAACATAATTTTTTGGCCGATAGAAACTTTCTTACGTATTTCGGAACGCTGAATCCGAATTTGAGATCAGAATCCAAAAGTTATATCGCGTTTCTTTCTTTTCTTTCTTTCTTTCTAGGCTGAAAAAACAAGAAATTTGAGTTTAAATTGTTGTAGAATTTTTAAAAACTATTTTAAGAAGGCAAAACTTGCATTAATGTAATCTTTGGAGTATTATGTTTAATTTGAGCCAAGAAAACTTAAAAAATATTCAGTGGTTCCCGAGATATGAATAAAAACGTCCGCGCATGTAAATCGGCCAAACGATTTTCGTGCAGCGATATTTTGTCTTAAAATAACACAGCCACACAAAATAAAATAACTTTTTCCGAAGGACCAGTCTAATCATTTCATACGTATTATGGGTCGCTGAATCCGAATCCGGGGTCAAAATTAAAATTTTACTTCGCGTTTCTTTTGCTAGGCTGAAAAAACAAGAAAATTGAGTTTAAATTGTTGTAGAATTTGTAAAAATTGTTTATAAATTGCAAAACTCACAGTAATGTAATCTTTGAAGTATTACCTTTAATTTAAGCCCACAAAACTTAAAAAATATTCAGTGGTTCCCGAGATGTGACTAAAAACGTCCGCGCATGTAAATCGGCCAAACGATTTGCATGCAACGATATCTTGTCTTAAAATAACACAGCCACACAAAATAAAATAAAATAATAAATAAAATAAATAAAATAACTTTTTCCGAAAGACCAGTCTAATAATTTCTTACATTTTCTGTGTCGCTGAATCCGAATCCGAGGTCAGAATTCAAAGTTTACTTCGCGTTTTATTTCCAGGACGAAAAAACAGGAAATTTGAGTTTAAATTGTTGTAGAATTTGTAAAAACTATTTTAAAAAGGCAAAACTTGCACTAATGTAATCTTTGGAGTATTATCTTTAATTTGAGCCAAGAAAACTTAAAAAATATTCAGTGGTTCTCGAGATATAAATAAAAGCGTCCGCGCATGTAAATCGTCCGAGCGTTAACAGACAATTTCCGGTAAAATCTCAGTTTGGCCGATTACCACGCGCGAACGTTTTTATTCATATCTCGAGAACCACTGAATATTTTTCAAGTTTTCTTGGCTCAAATTAAAGGTAATACTCCAAAGATTACATTAATCCTAGTTTTTCACTTTTAGAAAACTTTTTACAAATTCTACAACAATTTAAACTCAAATTTCTTGTTTTTCGAGGCTAGAAAGAAAACGCGAAGTAAATTTCAAACTCTGATTTCGAATTCGGATTCAGCTGACTAGTCTATCGGAAAAAGAATTATTTCTGTTTGTGGGACTTGCCGAGGGGGGCACAGGGGGCACTGCCCCCTTCTAGAAAGATTCGAAGACCCGCTCCGAAGAAAGGGACCTTAGAAGCAAACGATTATAGGTTATGTTTGATGATAATTTTGCAGCCCAATGAAAAAGAGTTGTATAAGACTAAAAATATCTATTGGCGAAATTAAATTTTATTCGTTTCACTTTCTCAGACTTTCGCCATTGTGCTTGAGTGGTATCAAAAGGGTATAATGGCGTCTGGATTAATGAGAAGATAATGATTGTCGACGAGTTTTTGTAAATGGACTTGACCCCGAGGAGTCGCTTCCGCGTTGACGGAAAAAAGAATTCATATCCGCCATTCGCACAAGTCATCGACAATGACCCTGAACATTCTCCTAGTCGCATCAGCGTTCTTTGTTCAGGGGAGCCATTCTTTATTTAACCAATACACACAATTTTTCCTTGCGAAAGGTCAGTTGACTCGCTTACGTGTCCGTTTATCTTCAATCCCTTAAATTATTACAAAAATGATTGCTTATTTTCGCCTTTATAATCACTACTTTATATTCATGGCCACTTTAGCTGTAAATAAAGAGTAATGTACTTTCCATCATAACCTTTAATCACTCCTGTTTATGTCTTGCAAAATAATCACTACTTGTTCCTTTATAGTGATATTTTCCATTGTAAATTAATTTTCTCAATTTATTCGCTTTGAATTCATCTCTACGATGACAAAAATGTAGGTATAAAGTTATTTTAACTATTATTTTTGCGGTTAAATTAACTAGAATTTTGGTTAATTTAACCAGAATTTTGGTTAACTTGACTAGAAATTTGGTTAACTTAACTAAAACTCTGGATAACTTAACTAAAAGGTTGTTAACTTAACTAGAAGTTTCGTTAACTTAACTAGAAGTTTCGTTAACTTAACTAAAATGTTGTTAAATTAACTAAAATTTTGGTTAATTTAAATAGAATTTTGGTAAACTTAACTAGAACTCTGGATAACTTAACTAAAATGTTGTTAAATTAACTAGAATTTTGGTTAATTTAACTGGAATTTTGGTTAACTTAACTAGAAGTTTCGTTAACTTAACTAGAACTCTGGACCAGTTAACTAAAATGTTGTTAAATTAACTAGAATTTTGGTTAATTTAAATAGAATTTTGGTTAACTTAACTAGAAGTTTTCTTAACTTAACTAGAACTCTGGACAAGTTAACTAAAATGTTGTTAAATTAACTAGAATTTTGGTTAATTTAAATAGAATTTTGGTTAACTTAACTAGAAGTTTCTTTAACTTAACTAGAACTCTGAACAAGTTAACTAAAATGTTGTTAAATTAACTAGAATTTTTTGTTAATTTAAATAGAATTTTGGTTAACTTAACTCGAACTCTGGATAACTTTACTAAAATGTTGTTAAATTAACTAGAATTTTGGTTAATTTAACTAGAATTTTGGTTAACTTAACTAAAATCTTGTTAAATCAACTAGAATTTGGTTAACTTAACTACAGGGTTTCTACAACTTTGGAAAACTTGGAATTCTCATGGAATTTCATTATTCTTCATGAAATCATAAAAATCTCAAGGAATTATCATTCATAGTAATGAAATTTATATTTTTAATTTCATTACTTTACGATGTTTATTAACTTTTATAAAAATTAATTATTTCTTTATTCAAGATATACTTTTACTATATATTTACTTTTTAAGAAAACAACTTCAAAATACTTCAAAATGTTTAAAAATACTTAAAATGTCTTTAAAATATTCTTTAAAAAAAACTTAAAACTACTTAGAATAATTCAAAATACTTTCGAATACTTCAAAATATTTTGAAAGACTTAAAAATATTTAAAAACACTTAATAGTACTTAGAAATATTTAAGTGTACTTAAAGTTACTTCAAAATACATCAGACTACATCAAAATACTTTAAAATATTTCAAAATACTTAAAATAGCTTCCAAATATTTCAAAATACTTAAAATTACTCTAGAATATTCCTAAATACTTAACACTACTTTAAAATATTTCAAAATACTTCCCAATACTTCAAAATATTTAAAAACACTTAAAAATATTTAAAATAATCTAAATATAATTAAAATTACCTTAAAATATTTCGAAATACTTGAAAATATTTCAAAGTATTTAAAAATATTAGTATTTTAAATGTTTTAAATGTATTATAATATGTCAGACTGCTTCACTATATTTAAAAATACTTAAAATTAATTTAACCTTTTTTCAAATACTTCCTAATACTTCAAAATATTTTCAAATACTTATCAATACTGTAAAATATTTTTAAATACATCAAAATTTTTAAAACACTCAAAAATACTTCAGAATTCTTAAATATACACAAAATGTCGATTTAAAATATTTCGAAATACTTAAAACTACTTAAAAATACTTCAGATTACTTCAAAATATTTATAAATACTTAAAATTGCTTTTAAATATTTGAAATTACTAAAAATTACTTTAAAATACTTTAAACTTCTTTATATTACCTTAAAATACATAAAAAGACTTCAAAATATTTAAAAGTGTTTAAAAATATTAGTATTTTAAGAATTAAATAAAGTATAAAAAGATTTTAAATATTCGTTTTTTTTAAATATTTTAAAATTATTATAATACTTCAAAATATTTGAAAATACTTAAAATTACTTCAAAATATTTGAAAATACTTAAAATTACTTCAAAATATTTGAAAATACTTTCCAATACTGCAAAATGTTTGTAAATAATTCAAAATATTTAAAAGCACTTCAAAATACTTCAAAATTTAAAAAAAAATTCTTTAAAATATTTAAAAATATTTCAAATTACTTTCAAATACTTCAGACTACTTCAAAATACTTAAAAATATTAAGAATCCATTAGAATATTATAGAATACTTAAAATTACTTTAAAATATATCCAAATACTTATTTGCAATATTTAGAAATATACAGAAACACTTAAAAATACTTAAAAATATTTAGAAATACTTAAAATTACTTTAAACTATTTCCAAATACTAACCAATATTTAAAAATATCTTCATATACTTCCCAATACTGCAAACATTTTTTAAATAATTCAAAATATTAAAAGACACTTCAAAATAATTCAAAATTTTTAAATATACTCAAAATTCGTTTAAGATAATTCAGAATACTAAAAACTACTTTAAAATACTTCAGATTACTTCAGAATATTTACAAATACTTAAAATTACATTTAAATATAATATAGCGAATATAGCGAATTAGTTACATTTAAATATTGAAAATTACTTAAAATTACTTTAAAATACTCTCAAATACTTCAAACTTCTTTATATTACCTTAAAATACATAAAAATACTTCAAAATATTTAAAAATTCTTCAAAATATGTGAAAATACTTAAAAGTACTCTAAACTATTTCCAAATACTCGCCAATATTTCCAAATATTTCCAAATACTTCTTAATACTCCAACATATTTTTAAATACTTCAAAATATTTAAAAACACTTCAAAATAATTAAAAATAAATCATTATTATTATAAATAAATAATTTAAAAACACTTTCATTAAAAATAATGATCTTCAGTATTTTAAATTCCACAGAGAATTATTTTTAAAAATCTTTCATTATTTCAAAAGTAATTTAAATTTCCCAAAAACATTAAAAGATTTATATTTTAATTAAGACCCATATTCAAAAATATCATGAAAATGTTTCTATTCTCTCGTATATGAAAATCATGAAAAACTCACGGAATTTCGCGCCAACAAAAATTTGTAGAAACCGTCTTTCATTAATTTGTTTTCATTTTTACCCATTTTTTATTCATCATCGATTCTCGTTTCAGGGGGAATATTAATTTGTTGTAAAATCAACAACAAAAAAACAAGAAACATAAAAAGAAACAGAACAATAACAAAAAACGTGATTTATTGTCTTTTGCGCTGGAAGAGAACAATAAACTGAAATCAGTTGGAAATGAGTCGTAGACAGCTTGACTGTCATCGCCTTGGATTTCTCAGCTTGGAGAAATGTCGTAACTGCTTATCGTGACCGGCAATGAGAAATAAAGCAACAGAAATCTGAAGCAGTGATTGCGTTACACTTTAATTGACATTAAAAGTCACTTCTCTGTCGTTTGCGATTAAGGGTGTACGATACCCCGTGACGTCATTGCTTTTAATTCCTTTCATCCTCATCACTTTGCTTTTGTCACAACTCCAACCACTAATGTCTTTCGATGAGGTCACAATTGATCACCTGCCCTTGATTAAATCACCAACCTAATACAGAATTAATTGTAATTCCTAATTTGTCAATTTAAATATCACTTATTGTTGATCAAAGGTCGAAATGCATTGTTTCCAATTCCTTGTCATTTTGTTCAATCGAGCTCTTTCTGCAGAAAAAAAAAATTATACACATGCGTAAAATTATACACATGTGTAAAATTATACACATGTGTGAAATTATACACATGTGCAAAATTATACACATGTGCAAAATTACACACACGTTTATAATCTTTTTCTTACAGGGTAACTCATAATTATGAATTAACAATATAAAGTTATAAACTGTAGACAAAAAAAGAGATAGATTTTCTTTTCATTTCTTTAAATGAGAGTCTGCGTACAATAACAGCCTCTGAGTTAACGCGCAACTCTCTTGCGCAGCCAGAATACAAAAAAGTTCAAATCCGTTATGTGTTATATTGATCCAATGGGCATGCAGCTGGTGGCGCCCTCTCACTGAATTTATATTATATTGTATAATTATATTGATGTAAAACAATTTATGTATATACAACGATAATGTATAAATTTTCTAGTCGTTTTATTCCCTAACAATCCAAAATTTCGAAAAACGAAAAAATAGGTTTTAAAATGTCTAATTCTAGATTTTAATCCACTAGCAGCTGTTATGACTCACCCTGTAGAATTATTCTAAATCACCCTGTATATCTACAAGGTGCATGGCAATTTAATTAATTTTGCTAGTAGAAAGAGATCTATTTTTTTTACTCTTTATTATTGAGAATTGGATCAAAAGTTTCTGACGACATTCTCTTAGACATTCATGTATTTATATATGCGGGATTTATTGAACAGAGATTAGAGCGGATTTCTCGTACGATTAGTAATAATTGAGTAATTTTCAACGCTGTTCTTGACACAAACTGCGTCTCGGGATGTAGCTATTGTTTTTCAAACGCTTTCACTGCACACTCAACTTTCGCGTTAGTATGCAACATTCTTTCCTAATCCCATAGAAAATTAATTCTTTTTTTATAATGTCCGTCAATTACTCAAGAAGTATAGTCTCAATGAGAAAGTAATATTCCTAACACTAACTGCACTGTAAACATGTTTGATTAGCTTAAACAGAAAAGAATGTTAAATATATACTATCTTTAATACATTATACCATTTTTAATTTACATTATACCATTTTTCATTTACATTATACCATTTTTCTGGTTAACTTAACTAGAATTTTATTTAATTTAACCATAGAATTCAATGCGAGTAGTAGAGAGCATTGAGTCACTGTAGATTCACGACGTTTTTTGACATGTCGGGTGCTGTCTCGTGTCCGAAAAGTGGTCACAGTGCGCCACAGTCAATTTACGACGTCTTTGGACATGTCAGGTGCTGCCCTGTGTCTGAAAAGTGGTTACAGTTCGCCACAGTAAATTTTCGACGTCTTTGGACATGACGGCTGCTATCCCGTGTCCGAAAAGTGGTCACAGTGCGCAAATAGCAAAGATCAGTGCGCTACAGTACATTTACGACGTCTTTGAACATGTCGGGCGCTGTCCTGTGTCCAAAAAACGACAGTGCGCAAATAGTAGAGAAGAGTGAGCCACAGTAAATTTACGACGTCTTTGGACATGTCGGGCGCTGTCCCGTGTCCAAAAAACGGTCACAGTGCGCAAATAGTAGAAAGCAGTGCGCCATAATAAATTACGACGTCTTTGGACATGACGGGTGCTGTCCCGTGTTCAAAAAATCGCTACAGTACGTTATAGTAAATTTACGACGTCTTTCGACATGTTGGGTGCTGTCCCGTGTCCGAAAAGTGGTCACAGTGCGTCACAGTAAATTTGCGACGACTTTGTACATGTCGGCTGGCGTCCCGTGTCCAAAGAATGGTCATAGTACGCGAATAGTAGAGAGTAGTGCGCCTCAGTAAATTTACTACGTCTTTCAAAATGTCGAGCGCTGTCTCATGTCCAAAAAAGGATTATACAGTGGCGAATAGTAGAGAACTGAAACTAGAAACTTATAACTAGTATAAATGAGAAGATAACCTTAAAATAATTTTAAGTTATTAGTTAACATTATTTTGAGGTTATTTAAATTATTTATTTATTTTGTAATTGATCTTTTTTGTCATTTTTAACTAATTATCAATCAAATATTTACTATTTATGTCAGTGACTTACTTTCCACAATCAAATTAGTTATTTTTAACTAATTTTAATTTGAAAAGCAAAAGAAAAGTTAAAAACTGTTACAAATTAGTTATTTAAACATTTTCTTTAAACATTTGTCGTTTACACTGTCAATATGGAAAAAATGTCCATTTTGTAGAAACACATCCTTTTGTAAAATGAACATTGTTGCGGTGCATTATTATTTGTGCAGGATACTCGAAAAGATGAAAAAGTTGCCAGAGTAAATATTTGGTCTTTTAATTACCCTCTGTTCGTTTTAAGCACTAGCTTAACTTCCGTCCGGTTGCCTTTGAGGCTGTGCACTTTTCGGGTTGTTTAATTAACGTAACAAAGTGACAAAGGAAAAGAGAAGAAGCCACAATGGGCCAATGAACTGCACAAGTCTTTGACCAAGAGAATAACTGCATCTCGTTGCATGCATCGTTTTGTCCACGATTTGCTTTAATTTGAAAATCGATCCTGTGAATGGCATCAACAAATTAAAGCCACTATAAGACCTTCTTTTCCACTTCTCAGCTCTTCTAATCAAATCAAACTAAAAAAGCCTCCATTTGTGGCGCGATCCCAATAACGGGACCTTAGACGCATACGATTATAGGTTATGTTTGACAATATAGTTTTATTAATTAAAGCTTGTTTTTTAATCACTTGCAGACGAAACAGTGACAGTATAGACACAAAATATTGATAAAAAACTGCTTTCGATTGCAAATAATAAAAAAAGAAACTTTAATTGCGTTAAAACTGTCATCAAACATAACCCGTGATTTTTTACTCCTAAGGTCCCTTCCTTCGGATTGCGTCACATTTGTATAAACGAAAAATCGCTATTATTTTTAAATACAAGTTTACTTCTGATTTTCCTGGATTAAATAAAGTTTCGGTTTATAGAAGATGAAGTTAAAAGAAAAAATCCGTTAAAAGAAGTTTTTTCAAAAAAATAAAAAATATTTTTAAAATGTTTTCTACCTTTCTCAATTCTTTGACAATTTTATTTATGCAAATGATTTTCTGTTTTGTGTTTCAGGTGAGTAGGCGTCTCAAAGAACGAGCGTCTTTCTACCAAGAGGTGGAAAGGGTGAGTTTTTTTTAAAATCATAGTTTCACGGAAAAAGACGACAGTTTATCAAAATTCTTGTAAAAATAGAAAATCATTACGTGAAATCACTTGGGGCATAAAGAAAGTAGTCGAATGATTCGAATTATTGTCGTTTTCAAGAATAGGATAATAGGTGTCGTAAAAAACAACTTTAAACTAGTTGTTACCGATAGCGCAAAAGTTTTTCGAGTCTCCGTATAGAAAGTGCAGTTCCTTTATGTTCATACTGGAACATTATTATAAAAGAGAGCTTTTCCTCGAAATGTTTAAAACCAACAATTTATTTTCTTACAAAAAGAAAAGGAATAAGAGTCAAAAAAGATATATAGAAATTTTATCTATCTAGTTAAGTGAATTTTACCGAACCAGTTAATTAAATTTTACTGAACTAGTTACACAAACTTTACTGAACTAGTTACGTAAACGTTACCGAACTAGTTACGTAAACGTTACCAAACTAGTTACGTAAACTTTACCCATCTAGTTACGTAAACTTTACCTATCAAGTTGAGTAAATTTGACCGTACTAGTTAAGTAAACTTTATCTAACTAGTTACATAAAGTTTATCGAACTTGTTAAGTAAATTTTAGCGAACTAGTCAAGTAAATTTTACTGAGCTGCGATTTTTTCATTTTTTTTTTCATTTTTAATCATATTCTGTATAAAAGAAAAGATATTTTCTGCAAAGGGAAATGCTCACCCTGTACATATACAGGGTGAATCGTCAGTGATCGATTTAAATCGGTATTTATTGGCACATGTTGATGAAAATCAATAAAAATGGCGGCTTGAAAGAAGGCGAGACAAAAAGATGAAAAGCAGGAAGGATGGAGACGAATCAATTAGACACAAGTAGGTCAGGAAAGTCCACGGTCAATTTCCCTCCCTGGGCGAATCGTCTGCACTTACAGGTTTCTGTCGCAGTACGTTGGATTCTCTCTCTTTCTCTCTCACTCTCTCACTCACTCTCTCTCTCTTTCTTCTTCTTTCTGTCTCTCTCTTTCTGTATCTCTTTCTCTCTCTTTCTTTTTGTCTCTCTTCTTTCTTCTCTTTCTCTCTCTCTTTCTCTCTCTCTCTCTCTCTCTCTCTTTCTGACTCTCTTTCTGTCTCTCTTTCTGTCTCTTTTTTTCTCTCTCTCTTTCTATCTCTCTCTTTGTTTCTCCTTGTCTTTCTCACGTGCGCGCTTTTTCGCACTCTTTCACTCCCTGTCGATAGAGTCTCGCATCAAATTGACTTGATTTCACCTTCGAACGCTTGAGCGTTTCTAAAAATACGAGTAATTTGAAAAACATGATCCGCAGTCTCCAAGAGGACGTAAATCGTAAAACATGATGAATTCTTCACATAAACCTGAAAGGGAAATAAAAAACGAAAGAACAAAAGAAAGAAAAAACGAAAGAACAAAAGAAAGAACAAAAATAGAAAGAAAGAAAAAGAGAAAAAAGAAGAAAGAAAAAGAGAAAAAAGAAAAAAGAGAAAGAAAGAAAAAAGAAGAAGAGAAGAAAAGAAGAAAGAGAAAGAAGAAAAGAAAGAAAAAAGGAAAGAAAAAAGGAAAGAAAAAAGGAAAGAAAAAAGGAAAGAAAAAAGGAAAGAAAAAAAGAAAGAAAAAAAACAAAAAGAGGAAAAAGAAAAAAGAGAAAAGAGAAAGAAAGAAAAAAGAAAAGAAAAGATAAAAGAAAAAGAGAAGAAAAGAAGAAAAGAAAAAAGAGAAAGAAGATAAGAAAGAAAAAAGGAAAGAAAAAAAGATAGAAAAAAAGGAAGAAAAAAGAAATGTAACAAACAAACAAAAAAGAAATGGAAGAAAGAAATCAACCCAATTTTTTAGTACAGAATTATATTCCGAAAAATGGAAATTGAAAAGAAACACGAATCGGAGAGAAAAATGAAGAAAAAAAGAAGAAAGAAAAAGAGGAAAAAGAAAAAAGAGAAAGAAAGAAAAAAGAAAAAGAAAAGAAAAAAGAAAAAGAGAAGAAAAGAAAGAAAAAAGAAATGTAACAAACAAACAAAAAAGAAATGAAAGAAAGAAAT
>WNHD01004134.1:0-14662 GCA_011057455.1 Ganaspis sp. Gsp50
TTTGACAGCATTATGTTTCGAAAATATTTTAAAAGTAATAAATTTAATTGCTTAAATCGGTAATTCGTGGCCATCAGGTGTTAAATCAAAAAGAAACAAATAATTTATTTAAAAATAAATTTTTTCAAAAACGGCTCGACAAGTTATGGGCGATAATTTTTTTTTACATTAATTTTGATCCAAATAATACAAATTTGCAAAGAAAAATGATGTGCTAAAACCTGCGATTAAAAGTTGGTTCAAGCCCACCGCGGCATTTATTGGATTTTATGTAAACTCTTGCCCTACATAATTAGCTTGTATTATTCTTTATTTTTTCACGTTATTTGATACCTATTTAGTTGTCCTTTAGTTTCCAAAAGAGAAGAAGTATTTTTCTCAATTAGTTTTTTTGTTATACACCTCTAAACATAGCCATGCCGTGCGCATCACATTTTCCGTTTTCTCTTTTACCGACCGTACTGTAAAGTTAGCTTTTTGCGAGTAAGGTACGTTTTGCCATGGACAGTCACATATTATTTTCATTACTAGAATTGATGATCATACTCTTATAAATAATACTTTTTATGCGATGTTTTTGATTTTTTCGACTAGTTTGCTTATAAAATGTAATTATTAAATCATGTTTTTTTATATTTGTTTGCTTAATGGGTGTTTTACTTCTGAAATATCTCCAGCTACTAGGCATGGGTGCAATTCTGCTATTCAACTTACTATTTGTTGCAGTGGTATACTTTTTCCTCTTAAAATTTCTTTAATAGAGATTTCTTTAATATTTCTTTAATATTTAATAATTTCTTTAATAGACATTTTTCGAAAGGAAAGGCCGAAATCGCAGGCAGTTCTAGTTTCGTGTAATCAAAGTCATCGGCAATATAAATAAGGTTATATATATATATTCATATTTTGAGAATCTTCTCCATAAAAATTAGGAAATAAAAAGACAAATTTTCTTAAAAGATCTCTGGCATAACCTGAATATTTAACCGTTAAGTCTGCTGAACAGAGAATTCTACAAGGGACAAAGAAATTAAATACTTCTTTCTGTAGAACTTTATTAAGACACAAGGTACAAACATAATGTAAAAAAAATCTATATTGTGCAGCTTTCCAATCAATTAAATTATCCAAGTCCAAATCTTTTCTTTGAAACTCGTCAGGAATATTTGTCATGTCAAGAATAAGGTTACGTAAATATTCCCGTTGACCTAAACTAATTTTTACACTCTTTTCTGTCCCACAAAGCCACAATTTCAATAAAAACTTCATTACACAAATGTATAATAGGTGCATGGAATCCAGGAAGAATCCTTGATCTGGATCGAATCCTGGAATATCCATGAGAGGTGATGCTCCCTTATAATGAGATTTCTGAGATTGAGTTTACTTTTTATTGCAGCAAGAATAGTACTTGTACTGTTTGCCAAGTTATACAAAATACTTCTTTATGCATTTCGAATAGCTTTATGAGTTGATGTGCTAAAATACATGAAAAAATGTATATATAAGTTAGTAATTAAGAATTATTGGGATTTACTTTTGACAATAAGACTTTCAAAATATTATGTTTTACACACTTTCTTGTTCACAATTAGGGCAATAATTTGATGTAGATTTTTCTGCACTTAATAGTCTTTTTATTTTTCAACCTGCAAATTATTAAAATACGTTATTAACTTTCTTTCTTAAAACGAAAATATATAAATTAGTTCTACTCTCTAGTTTTTCTTCACCCTCTTTATCAACAATCTTTTTCAATAAGGTATTTTTATGGCTTGGTGGAGGCGAATTTTTGTCAGAAATTATTTTGCTTATAGATGGAATTGCTTTTTCTGTAATTAATAGTTTAGTTTCATATTTTAATTGTCAATTATTAAAATAAGTTATGAACTTACTTTACTTAAATGTAAATAAATTTATTCGACTTACTTTTCTTGTTCTTCATCTTTATTAGCAATCGATATCAGGGAGCTTTTATGAGGGTTACACGGAGACGAATTTGTTCTCGAAATAATTTTACTTGTGGATGGGATGGGATTCTGCATTAAAATTTTATATAAGTTTGCTTCAATGATCGATCTGGGTAGTTAAAATTTTTGTGTCCAGTTTCTTCACTTTATTGATTGACAGATTTTGCAAAGAAAACAATTTTAAAACAAATTACAAATACACAATTACGTTTTGACATAAAACTTGCTATTATTTTCGAGTTTGTTTTCGTTGTGAATAGTGTGATAAGAACAATTCTGTAGTACTGCATTGAGTATCTTGTGATTAAGATATTTTAATAGTTTTTTTTGAAACTTTAGTAGACTTTGTTTATCAAAATTTTTCAAGGATTGCTTCAATTCAAAAATAATATTACAAAAATTTCAAGAAAATTTTTTGCTCTTAATCGATCAGAAATAGGGTTTATTAAAATTATCATTTATAAAGCATTTCGAGTTTAATTTATTGATTTTTACGAACCCTGCTGATAGATTGATTCTGAAAGTAAATAAATATAAAATTAAACCTTACTTACCGGCTTCTGCTAATATTAAAATTTCGTAAAGACCCCATTTTTCCTTGAGCTCAGAAATTTCTTTAACCCATTCTCGGACTTTGTGATAATCTTTTTCTTTAGGATATCGACAATAAGTAATATTTCTTTCTTTGTATAACCAGGAAGTGGGTATCAATTCGACCCATAATTGTCCACTTTCTTTTTGAATCGAATAATCACGTGAGTCGTTGATTCCTTTAAATCCATTTTAAAACTGAAATAAAAGAACCAAAAAACATAATAAACAATATTTTTTCAAAGTTAACTAAACTGTTAACTAAAATTGCAAATTTGGAATCTATCTTTCAAAGCTTTCGTTTTGTAAAATAGTTGAAAAAAAATATTTGCTAATGTTTTTGTAGTAGTCTTTTCTTTGCTTCCTCATAGGGAAACCTTGTAATCGTGCCGTTTTTGGTTTTCCAAAAATAGTATAAATCAACTCATTTTCATCTAAAAAGTAAATATACAAAGTTTTAAGCAAATGTCCAGATGTGAGTGTGTGTATGTATATCACGCTTTTTTGTGGCCTCTCTATCTTGAGAACGCTTTGACCGATTTCAATGAAATTTGGCAGAGTTATTACACTCATAAAAATCTAGAAATTATTGAAGGGATCTTATTTAAACATTTTTTAGTACTTTTTTCCTAAAAATTACGGCTTTTTTACAAAATTTTTTTTCAAATAAAAATTTCTATTTAGAAGTGAAAATTTAGATTCCTTGCATCCAGACGAATCAATTGACCTATATAAAGTTTATATTTCACCAAGAATTGATGGAGTAAATGACAATTTTCTACCATTTTTGATACTTAAAATTCAAAGTTTTTGATAAAAATTTTAAAATTCTCTATTTTGAATAGTAATTCCTTTTGAAAAAATTATCTACATTAAAAAATAAATCGTTTGACCTATATAAAGTATATTTTTTAACAAGAATTGATGGAGTTAATGACAATTTTTTATTATTTTTGACATTTAACATTTGAATTTTATAATATAACTTTTAAAATTGTCTCTTTTTAATGGTAGTTCCTTTTGAAAAAATTCTCTTCATTAAAAAATTAATCGCTTGACCTACATAAAGTATAAATGCCACTAATATTATATGGAAAAATTTTCGAAGTTTAATTGTTTTTAAAAATAAAATTTCAATTTTCTATATAACTGTTAAAATTGTGGTTTTTTATAGATAGTTCCTTTAGGAAAAATTTGTTATTCTATGAAAAAAAGAACTGTTTCGTATTAATATAAAGGTAATATAAAACAAAAAATTATAAAAAGATGTAATTGTTTCATTATTTTTGACATTTAAAACAATGAGGAAGCAGGAAATGTCCCTGCAATGAATATGATTTTCCACTTGTTTCAACATTTTTTAACATCTACCCGTGTAAACATTTTTCCATGGCCCTGACCGGGCCCAGGTGGGGCGTCTAGTAAAGGGAAACGCTCGGCCCGACCAGGGCCACACCGGGAATGTTATGGCCATGTCTGGTCCTGATCAGGCCCTGTGTTTCATTCCCTACTTGGACCGTAATCAGGGAATCTCTACACGGGTAGTTTTCTTGGTATATTTATCGGTATATAACCGATACTGGTCAATTATCATTTGTATTTATTTTAGATCTTATTTTTAGATACGTTTTATACTTTTTTATTCATAATTTTAGGCTAAATTTTAGTTACAAGAATTTTAAACAAATCTGTCAGGCCGTGAAGAAGAGTAATAGCCAGCAGTTTATTTTTGTTTTAAAAAACTAAACATTTCTTTTCCACACTGTTTAGAGTTATAACTTTTATTTTATTTGACAATTGGCCTAATTCCATTATACCAACCAGTGTAGATTTGCACGGTTTTTTAAAAACGTCACAAACTGACAAAAAATGGTGACCGTTTAAAAGGATATTGTTTCTTTGCTTGTTTATTTTATTTATTTAAAAAACGTTTCCTGCATTAGTCAGAACAAACTTATCAGGCTCTGAAGTTTTTAATCGAAAATCATAATAAATAACATCCTCGAGTATAACGTTATTTTAATCAGCAACATTGGTATCAATTATTATTAACATTCGGATATTGTTTCTTTTTCAAAACAAATTTTTTGCTTGATTTAGGTCTAGCTCTGAGTTCAGAGAATCTGGCAATGATATGTTCCAAGGAATTCTTTCGTCCTTTGATTAAAGATTTTAAATATCCGAGGAAGTTTTCAAAACAATAAGAAGAATAATCAGATAGAGGCGCATTCTTATACTCAACATCATCTGACAGATGGATTAAGTTATGATTATTTGCTAACTCACAGTCTCGACAATAAAATTTTGTCATAAGATAGAAAAATTTTCCTAAAAGTTTTTTAGCATAAGGCGCATTTGACACTGCCAAGTCTGAATCGTTAAGAATTCTGAGTGCAACCACTAATAGACGACAATGTTTAAAAAAATTGTAAGGTAGAACGTCCGATAGCACAATTATTCCTGAGTAAAGCAAGAAAAATCTAAATTGTGTATCTTTCCACTGTGCAATTTCATCAAAAACCAAAGTTTTTCTTTGAAATTCCTCAGTGATACTTAGTGAAGTATTTTTAGAGCATTGTCTAAAACTTTGATTTGTTTTTGACCCAACTTTGCTTGACGATTTTTCTTTCTTTTTTATTAATACATAACCATTCATCGAAAAGAAATTTCTGGATCCCTAAATCGCATAAATGGAGACTTTCGAGAAGTACTTCTCTTACTGGGTCAAGTGTTGACAAATTTATTAAGGGTGATCGTCCTAAATGATGTTACTTTTGACTTTGTCTTCTAAACGACTCGTTCGATCTTAAGTTTGCGTCTATTACGGGAAAAACTCTTTTTCGGTTTATTGTTCTACCTTTCGTTTTACAACGCTCACAACAACAAAATCCTGTGAGTCCTTTTGTACATTTTAGAAATGCTCTTGCAGGTTTATTACAGGAACACCCTGCAATTTTAACTTTAAACTTTTTGTTTCCTGTGATTGTCTCATTTTCGATAAGGTTTGGTTCCTGAATAAAGTCCTCCATGAATTCTCTTACTGAAATGGATCTGGAATTGCCACAAAATATGTCGACAACAAAGGGACAAGATACGTACTCTGCATCTAACACTTTCCCAAGAATGGGCCAAAACTGTGTTGTAGATCTGTTAAACAAAGGTAAGCCGTCTACATTAAATAATAATTTAATGGTCAATTTATTATAATCCTCTGTAATAATCCTTTTCAAAGTTTCTTCAACCGAAAAATAAACAAATTTGACCTTCAAGCTTTCCGTAAATCTCGTCACTTCTAAACCTCGATTTCAAAACTTGAGTTTAATGAAACCTCGCTGTTGATTCATGAGGAATCAATCCCGAGATAATTATTTATAAATACTTCGGAAGACAAAACATGAGATACATTTGAAACACTGTTTTGAGAAGAATTTTCGATGAAGTTATTGTTTGCAGCTTGTGGAAGCAATATTGGCGTATTCACCGATTCACCATCATCAGAATGTGAAGGATTTGCACCTGTATTTTGGTCAGTCACATTTTCAGCCGAACTGTATTCTTCATTACTAGATAGTTGTCTTTTTAAAGTCAGGTATTTTTTTGTCATTCGGTTGGATTCATAATAATAATTTGAAATGTTTTATATTCATGAAATTAAACACTTAGTGACGACCAAGCCATTCGGATATAATACAACACTGAACATTAATTCTTTTATCTGCAAATTGATTTTCTAACATTAGCTAATACAAAGTTATGCTTGTAAAACGTAAGAATGTTATAAAACCATTGAAATAATTAAGAAATTTCATTCAGTGATCTTATTTATTTTAAATCAGAAAGGCTGGACAAGGTTGGAGCCCAAAATAAATTATATTATCTAATAATTAAAATATTGTTTAAGAGGAAGCGTGGCGTTTTTAAAAGTATCACAAAGTGCTTCAAATTTTTGAATGTAGGTACAACCTGGCAGTGGTTTTTTTATGTACAATCAATTATTTATTATTAAAGAATAATAATTAAAATCCCGAATACTTGAGCTGTAAAATCTTATTGACGTACCAAGTATTTATAAAAAATATAATTTTAAAAAACAAAACAGTAAATTAAAAAAATTACTTGTATTTATTTTAATAAAAATGAATAAAATATATGCCTTCCTGAAGTAGATAAATAAATAAAAATTCAAAAACTCACCATATAGAATTTTCACTTAATTTTTATAATACAAGAATGTCTTTCTCAGTTTCAAGAACTAGATGCACAACGATGGGTGAAGAAAGAATAATTTCAAAATGCCTTATATTTACGACATAAAATGTCGGTCAATTTTTCTGAATATCAATTTTCTTTTATTATTTTTTAAACATTATCTTTGCACGAAAAGAAAATTTAGTGAAAAAAATAAATTTAAAATAATTTTTGTAATTTATAATAACTTTTGTAATATCAAAGTAACATACATGCATTGAATTATTGATTCAAATATGTTTGATTAAACATAACTTTAAAACAAATACTTTACTTTTTTACTTTTTATTATGATACCCAAAAATATTTAATTCACTAAGAAAATAAATTTACAAACACATACCTTAAAGATTTTTCTCTGAACAGTTTAGTGCCAGGATTTTTTTAACGAATACAACAGACGAAAGCAACCGGTAAATGGTTAACTCAGAACTGGTGACACAAACTAGAAAGACTACGGAATACTACAACTACACTTGAACGCAGCTACAACAGCACCACCTGTGAGGGTGCATAATACAAAATATTTAAATGTTTTTCTTTGTAAGATTTTTTTCAAATCTTCTTGATATTACTATGATTTATGTCAATACGATTTCAAAATTATGACACAAAATGTCGGTCCTTTTATCTGGAATGTAAATTTTCTTACATTATTCTTTAAACATTATCTTTGCAGGTAAAAAAAGATAAGAAATATTGAATTTAAAATAATGTTTAAAAATTATAACTCCTGCAATTAAAAAATATTATTGAAGTAATATATATGAATTGAGTCATTGATTTAATGTTTCATTAAACATAACCTCAAAACAAATACTTTTCCTTTGTCACTTTTGATGATTCTATAACAAAGTACATTTAATTCACTTCAGTAAATGAAAAAAAAATTTATATCAAATAGGTACCTTAAAGATTTTACAGTGAACAGTTTTTTGCCAAGATTTTTGTTAACCATAATATAACAGACAGAAGACGAAATCTAACGATTGATGATGAACTCAAAACTGGTGATATAAACAGGAAATTAGGCGACTACGCAGTACTGCGACTACGAGATACTACTACACCTAAACGCAGCTACAACAACGCCATCTAGGGAGATGAATGACAATAATAATCATAATAACATCCAAATGTTTTTCTTTTTGATTTTTGTATTTTTTCAAAGCTTCTAGATATTATGATTTATGTTATTACATAAAAACATGTTGACACTACTCGAAATATAATTATTACAAAATCATAAATCTAATTGGATAAAACCTCAAAACAAATGATCTGTTTCTCACATTTTTATGACATGAATTAGATTATACATTTAATTAAAGAAAATAAATAAAGTACAAACTCACTTTGTTTCACTCTAATTTCTTTTATCACACAAGATGTCTTTCTCGGTTTTCACGGGCTGAATGAAGAAAAACCATTTCAAATTGCCTTTATATTATGACAAGAAATGTCGTTACTTCTATCTGACAAGTTAATTTCTTACATTATCTTTTATACATTATCTTTACATGTAAAAAAATTCTATTTAGAATAATTTTTGAAAATAACTTGTAATTTTATTGATATAATATTTAATTATGCATTGAATTATTGATTTAAATGTGTTTGATTAAATATAACCTAAAAAGAAATTATTTATTTTTACATTTTTATGAAACAAAGAAAATATATATTTAATTGAAGCAAATAGATAAGCAAATTGTAAACTTAGCTCTAATAATTTTGTACAATAATGCAAAATAATACTGAAAAACTGATTAAAAAACTAAGTGCTTGGATGAATCTTTTACGACTCCGTCCTTGACTTCGTAATTTTGTTCTCTGTTGCACCCATTGCTTCATAGGTTTCAAACTCACTGACTATTATAACTTGTACACACTGCCATTACCCGTTTTATTCACTTTTTTTTGTAAAGGAAAGTCTTAAATAGAATTCTTGTGAGAACTCTCAACGTCGACGTCAAAACAGTAACCTCAAACAACCTGTTCTGGAAATTTAAGACATGTTTAAGCACGTAGCCAGGGGGGTGCTTCAGCGCCCCCCGAAATGTTACTTTTTACATGAGTAAGAGAGAGAGGAGAAGAAGGAAAAACTATTTGACATAATACTTGGGAACCCCCCGAAATATGGTCGAAATTAGGGGGCAAATGTAAATATATGTCTTTATAGAAAGTATTTCATATGAGCGTTCTTATTTTGAGTTAATGAAATGAATTTCAGCTGGATTTCCAATTCTGGTTATCCGCTACCAATCACAGTCCAAGTCCACATGTCTTATAAACTCTCCCTTGAGAATCTCTATCGTAGAGAAGTTTTGACGTAAAATTATAATTGTATTATATTTCTTTGGAAGATTATTTCGTCTAATAGAATTTTAACATTCATTTTCTGCAAATTGGTGACTGTGCTTTTCAACTCTTGTTTTTCGTTTGTTTCGTTAATATTTGAAAGAATAAATATTTAATTAATATAAACATGTTAAAGTAACGTGCTCAAAATAATTATAATAACTGAACTTATTTATTTTAACAGAATGTCTAGATGAACACAAAGAAACATTGATTGTCAAGTTTATACTTTTATATTGTTTCTTAATCATTTAAATTTTTATAATATGTAGTTGTATTTTTCGTTTAATATTTATATTTTTAGGTTAAGATGTGAAGGACACTAATGAAAATTAAAATTTATCAAACTTTGCTTTTGATAATTTCGATTTTAATTTATGTCATTAATCAGTTAGTCGCTAGGAGAGGAGAATTAGTTATTTTAATGCATTTTTGGCCAAAAATTGTGGATACGCAGTACGGAACCCTAAAAAGTAGTAAGGGTGTATTTGACAAGACAACTTTTTCTGTGCAAAATTTTTAAATGAATAAAAACACTCTTTAGAATCTCAACTTTACTTAATTACTATTAGTTAATTTGAAGGGTGAATAATGAATGTATGTTTATTACATTTTAATTAGCAATTTTTGATAATTTTTTGACTAAACTTTTTCCTCTAATTTTTAATTAAAAATTGCGCCAATTGTAAAAAAATAAAATATAAAAGGAATGTTTTTAAATGTACGTAATAAGCGTTAAATGATTTTTAAAATATCTATGTTTTTCGTCTATCTCTTTCTCCCTTTCTTCCTTTTTTTAATTCTCGTCTTTAAGCCATGGCTAAATGAGAGATGTAAACAAAGTGAGCGAAGTAAGGCATACTTAGAAAGATATTGATCACTTTTTTATTAGTAGATCGAAAGTCAAGTGTAACTGTATTTACTCAAGTTACTTCAACACGAACAACAGATAAAATTATGTAATTAAAAGCAAACATTCTTCATCAAATATAGGTACAAATTCTATCCGTGTCAATAAGAAGAATTTCATCAACAATTATTTATAATTCTGCAGCTATTTGCAATTATCTTAACGAATTTCTTAAATCTATTATATAATAGGGTGGCCACAAAATTCAATTTATGAATTTCTTCGACAATTCCCTGACATTTGATGTTTTTTCCCTGACAGGAATTTTTTTGTGGAACAATCCATTTTATTTCATACAAAGTTGTTGCGACAATATTTTAAAAATAAATTAAACTTAACATAAATAATTCTACATAATTCAACATTGTGAAACTGAAAACATTCTGTTTTCAAATATTTAAAAACACTTAAAAATAAGAAAAATACATTTCTAAAGTAAAACTATTAGGGGAGAAGCGGCTAAAAAGGAGCAGCGGGTAAATCGGCGCACTTGCATTTACAAGAATTGAGTAATTTTATTGAAAAAGGAATACTTTTGCTTCCTCATAGGGAAGCATAGTTTTCGGTCCGATTATCGATTTTCCAAAAATAGTCTAAATCAACTCAATTTCACCTAAAAAGTATAAATACCAAGTTTTAAGCCAATGTCCAGATGTGGATGTGTGTATGTGTGTGTGTGTGTGTGTGCGTGTGTACGTGTGGTCGTTTTTTTTGTGGACTCTGTATGTGGAGAACGCTTTTACCGATTTTAATGAAATTTGGCACAGTTATTACACTTATAAAAATGAAGAAATTGATACAAGGGATTTTAGAAATACTCAAACAAAAAATTTTGAGAACACTTTTTCCTTTAAAAATACGGTTTTTTGAATAAATTTTTTTTCCTGATTAAATATTGTAGTAAGTAATGAAAAAACTTCATTCCATGCATCGAGACGAATCGATTGACGTTTATAAAGTATATATTTAATAAATAATTAAAGGAGTAAATGACAATTTTGTCTCATTTTTTACATTTAAAATTCGTTTTTTTTTAGATAACTCGTAAAATTTTCAATTTTTATTTATACTTTCTTTTGGAAAAATTTTCTACATTAAAAAACAAATTAATTGACTTATATAATGTATATATTTTACCAAGAATTGATAGACTTAATGACCTTTTTTTCTAATTTTTTACATTTAAAATCCGATTTTATTATATAACTCTTAAAATTTTAATTTTTCACTTATAGTTCCTATTGCAAAAATGTTCTACATTACAAAAAAATCGATTCACTTTTACTACCGTCCAAAATTATCCGGACGCTTACGCAAGACTCGATTAAAAAACATACTATTACTTTTTCGGTAATATGTCTGGAACGGAAACAGATACAACAAAATCTAAAAAACTATTCGAAAGCTTATTAAATTTGGCGTAAAATAAGCTATGTTTTAAGTCATTTCGTTCATTATATCCTGAGTTGTGAAGATAGAAAGACAAAAGAAAAATTATGAAATTTACTAATTTTTCTCTCTTTACTTTAACTCCTGCAAAAATCTAAAAAAATGTAGTTAAAAATTTTTTGAAAACACAGGTTTCAGCGTTGGACTTTTAGCTTTAAAATGAGCTTTAAAAACTTAAAAAAAGTTAATCCGTTATCAAGATATCATTTAAAATGTTAAGGCATGTTGCGTCCGAGAATTGATTAGAATTTCAGCTACTGCGAGTTGATCTGGCTTCGTGTGGTAACGGGTGGGAGAAAAAGCAGGGACGGATTCACGGAAACGACAGAATCACGAGTTTTCTATACTCTGTGCAAAATATAGTTATTAATATCTGTGTTGATTTTCTATTTTATGATTTGTTAATAGAAAATTATAATTTTATTTAAAACAGTCTATTAATATTTTTAAGAGCCATTAATTTCTAATTTGAACAAGTATTCAATTATCTAAAAATTACAATTTTTATGTTCAAATGTAATCTTTTATTTTAAAAATTATTAAATTACAATAAAAAAAGTTTTATTAGCGTTTTTGAATCAATTATTCAGTTGTAATTATGAATTAAAACTGTTGATACTTGCTTAATCATTTCTTTTTATCAGTTTAAGACCAGGAAAGAATATTTTTGTAACAACTAATTGCTGGATTTTCCCGTCTTTTATTGGAAATATCCTTGATGATTTTTGAGAGTCTTTTGAAATTTAACTTAGGGGTTTATTTTCCTATAATAAACTTCATGATATTTATTGAGTCTACTCACATTATTTTTTCTGCCATTCAGTCTTCTCTTTGACTGAACAATACTTGTTTAGTTTCGCAATAAATCACAAGAATAAAGTAACAGTTATGAATCTTAGGACTGGGATTTTTGCTCATCTAGAATATCGTAATAGAATTGACATCTTTTCAAACCTTCGTTTATTTTGCCGAATGAATTGTAACGGATTTATGAACTATTGTATTCCGTTCTAACGACGCTTAGAGGATTAAGATCTCGGAGATATTTACCATTTGGGCAGTTTATCAAGCGACGAGGGTATTTAAAAATGTACTGTAGTTGGTAATTAGCAAACTCCACCCTCTCTACCAATCAAAAGAAGAGATATGTACCCCACTTTTTCAGTTTTTCCTAGACACTACTTCCTAGTGAAATCAGTTAATGTAAGATTTTAGATACTTTCCGAAAGTCCGACCAACAACATTAAATTATTGTAATGAGCTCTAGTAGACTTCCTTGAATAAACTTTGTTACTAATGTGAATCATTTTAATTATTCAACTTCCAGGTGACTCCCTTCTAATTTATTAATAGGGAAGATTAAGAAATTTTTTATTTTTTAATCACATCAAAACAAAAACAGATATTAATAACTATATTTTGCACAGAGTATAGAAAACTCGTGATTCTGTCGCTTCCGCGTGAATTCGTCCCTGCTTTTTCTCTCACCCGTTACCACTCGAAGCTAGATCAACTCGCGGTAGCTGAAATTCTAATCAATTCTCGGACGCAACATGCCTTAACATTTTAAATGATATCTCGATAACGGATTAACATTTTCTAAGTTTTTAAATCTCATTTTAAAGCTGAAAGTCCATCGCTGCAATTTGTGATTTCAAAAAATTTCTAACTACATTTTTCTAGATTTTCCCAGGAGTTAAAGTAAAGAGAGAAAAATTAGTAAATTTCATAATTTTTCTTTTGTCTTTCCATCTTCACAACTCAGAATATAATGGACGAAATGACTTGAAATATAGCTTATTTTACGCCAAATTTAATAAGCTTTCGAATAATTTTCCGAATTTTGTTGTATCTGTTTCCGTTCCAGAGATATTACCGAAAAAATAATAGTATGTTTTCTAATCTAGTCTCGCGTATGCGTCTGAATAATTTTAAACAGTAGTAGTGTATATAACCTATATATACAAAACCAAAAATTCATAAAGTAAATGAAAATTTAAACAAATTTTTTACATTTTGAGTGGTATTTTTTGATGTACTCTTAAAATTGTTATTTTTTAGTGATAGTACATTTTGAAAAAATTGTCTAAATTAAAAAAAGAATCCATTAATCTACATAAAGTATATATTATGTCAAAAATGTATAGAATAAATAACAATTATTTCAAATTATTGACATTTGAAATTCCATTTTTTGTTATTGTCTTTAAAAAATTGATATTTGTTAATTATTATCATTTCTTACCGTAAAATGTTTTCATTAAAATGCAAACCTATTAACCTATATAAAACGTTTACTACATTAAAAATTTTCTGAAAAATGTGATTGTTTTAAAATTACTTTTTAAATTTAAAATTCGGAATAAAGAAATTTTTTTATCAAAAAAAATTATTGAGCTTTAAATTTATGTATTTTGCAAACAATTTATTAACCAAATTGCATACATTTTTTTACTTAACTTCTAAAATCTTTTTTAAATAATTTTTTAATTGTTTATTAATTTCTTCTAAAAAAAGTATTTTTCATAAATATAAAAATTTATTAAGTTTTAAAAATTATTTATATATATTTTATCATAAATTTATAGGTATCTGGATATTGGCCTGAAGCTTCGTATGTATGCTTTTTGTGTAAAATAAAAATTTATTAGAAAATTATTTAAAAACCAGCAAAGTATGCGCGCGCAAAAGCGCGCGACAATCTTCCACTGTTTAGTTTGGTCAACAAAAAAAAAACAATATATATATGTATTTTACAAACTTCAATTATTAATATTATTATTACTAGAGAAATAGGGTAAAACCATTAGGCGGCCTTGTGACGCTTGGGTAATCCCTTTACGCCCCCCATGAGTGCTGCTTATGCTCGACCCCAGAGCCCTTTCCATAGAGAAAGGATTCCAGCCAAGCTTTTCGCAAATAAATCTGCCACATCAAGAAGAGATTTGCCCGTCAGGTGAAAGCGCTCTGTAGAGAGCGACGGGCAGTGACAGGGGATGTGTACGGAGATTTCAGCCTCCGCGCCACACTTTCGACACATTGGATCGTCTACAAGACCCATATTGTGCTTATGATAGCATAGATCTCCATGGCCGGTTATAACCTGCGTGAGAACTCTTGCATCTTTCCTATT